>OY253681.1:105148-320482 GCA_958009085.1 Protoeuglena noctilucae
ACGCGGTGCGGGGCGGTGGTGGCCGTGCAGGAGTGGACGAGCGGCAAGAAGCCCACGCGGAAGGGCCCCGCGGGGCAGCCCAGCGCCAGGCGGGGGGACTACGGTGGCAGCGTGGCCGGGCCGCGCGCCAAGGGAGCCAAGCCCGGGCCGGGGGCCGCCGTGCGGGAGCCGCACATGCCCGGGTTCGTCTGAGGGGGTGTGCTGCGGGGTAGTGGGACGTGCGGATTTTGAACTTGAAACTACTCGTGGCGGCCGCTAGGGAAGAAAGGGCGCATCATGTATGGCGTAGCTGGACGAGGTTGTTGACAACGACCCGGCCTGAGCAATTAAAGACGTACTTGTTACCAGAAAGCTTCATTCATGGACTTTTGAAATTCAGTTTTTGCATTCCATCGACCACTGTGAAGGGGGCAGGGGCGGTGCGTTACTGAGTCGAGTAAGTGTAAGCTAAAAAGTGGAACATGGGTGCAAGCACATGGAATTAAAAAGCTTTGTATACTTTACTAGCCCCTTAATTAAATTTTATAACATTAAAAGCCTGGTAGTTCTTACCTGACTCCAATTCCCTTGAATGTGGCTTCTTCGAAGAGGAGCTCCTCTGAGATTTGCTTTTCGAATTTGGCGGGCCAGGAGTGGGCGGTTCAGGCGGAACCGCACCCTCGGAGCCACCCCCATTGTCAGCCACGACCAAAGGGCAGTCGGCCATGATCATGGTGTGGTCGGTCAGAGGCCTGCCATCAGAAAACGTCATATCTCTGTATGGAACGACCTGAAGCGACCTCCCTGTCTGCAAAGAGGATAACATGTAAAAAATTTTTTTTGTACATAATCACATTGTCATATTACATCAGTAGTTTTGTCACCTGAAAGTCCGTTCCAACGTCGACCTCCAGTATCCTTTCATCAAAGAGGATAAAGTCGTAAGTATGCGGGTCCCCGACAGACATGTTCGTCTGTCTCGGCAGGTCGTGCTTGCCTGACTTGCAGACAAACGTGAGGCAGTCGCGGGGGGGCTCTTGAATCACACGAAGTGCGGGGAATGCGCATGTGGCCTGTGCAAATGTGACGTTAAGAAACGGAATAGATTTGGACACCAATTTTTGATCCTCTGTTGCCTTCACCTCGGTCGTGGAGCTGTGGTTGAAGTCCCCCGCTAAGACAATTACCCCACGCTTCTTGAAGTTATCCAGCGTTCCGATGTGCTTTGCGATCTGTTTAATCTCGGCCTCGATGATCGGCAGTTTGGCAGCTTGGAAGCCCGTCGTGTGCACCAGCACCACCGTCATCCTGGCCCAGATGAAGTCCAGCGTCACCACAAAGCCCTTCCTCCTCTCGCCGGCGTCGGGCACTTCAACGGCAAAGACACTTGGTCCAGGACTCTTGTCTCCTAAAGCAGCATCTTGCTTGCTCGACCCAGGTTTGCCTCCTGAAGCAGGATCTTTCTTACTTGGTCCAGGTTTGCCATTTTTGGTTGCAGGTTCTTCACGACAGATGGCGTCTCTCTGCATGACGCATAATAGGTCTTGTTTAAGGTTTTTACAAAATTTGCAATTACAGTTATACTGTTTTATTCCACAGGCAATAAATTGCATCACCAAGTTAGTATAAATTGAAAGAGAAAAAAGTATAATTTACCATATTCTCACCTGGCACCCCGTGCACGACGAGCGTACGAAGAGCACGGCAACCTCAGTACCCCCCATTCCCTGGCCGAGCTCGTCACTGATGCAGAATGTCCAATACTCTCCAGGCTGCTCCTCCTGCAACTTTTCTATGAACATGTTGCAAAACCTCTGGGCGACCTCCTTCTCAACCTCAACAAGCCCAAGGACGTCAACGGCATACTTGCTTACAAGCTGAGATAGTTTTTTTGACACCTCAGAAACCCCCTTCATATAAATTTTCATATTTAAGTTAAGGCAGGCAAACCGAACGAAAGCCGGCCTGAAGTTGCGGTCTACAAAGCCCCTTTTATCATTGACTCCGACACCAGTGATGGACAGCTGACCGGTGCTGCTTTAAGTAACAGGTTCGCGGAAGCTGTGTCCTTATGCGGATACCCAGAGATCATTTCCAGCTCCATCTTCTAACGCCCTCATTCTCCTCACGACGCCATTCCTTGTGCTGGTGGCAAGGGTGTTCATGTCATCCAACACACGCCTTTTTAGCTGTAGGTCAGCGGCTTTTTTAACCTCCGTCCAAAATTTTGCAACGTTCTCCCTCAGTCTTTTGGGAAATATCGGCAGGTTGCGCATCTCAGCAAAGGTGCATTTGTTTACAAAGGCCATGCTGTTGGCGACCCGTGACGCCAGCTCATTACTGGGGAGCCAAAGAGCCTGGTATCGGATGGGCTGCTGACTTGTGTACATTTCTAATACTCTGCAAAAGATGGCATATATTCCGCACCCCCAGGCGTTGTCTATTAGCTGATCAGCACCCTGGACCAGGGTATTACGCCATTGGCATAAAAAACCGTAGCTCCAGTTTCGCAGACTACGGCTGCGGCTTCCTGTGCGGTGTAAACCAGCGAGTCCCCACGAAACCGGATTTCTGACTCCTGCCCACCCACATGCACGCCCCCCTGGTACAGTAGTACGTTATCCAGTGTCAATTTTGCTGTGCCCGATACCCTGATGCCTACCGGCGTCTGTGCAACCAAAGTGCCGTTCTTTATGGACACTGTGACCCCTCGTATTTCGAGCGCGGATTTGAGAACAACCATTTGCTTGTGGAGGTCGATGGTGGCAGGGGCGTTCACGGCCTCCTGCAGCAGTGCATTTGTCCACTCGGAGGGGGCCTGCGTGAATTTAAAATAATATAGGAATACATACTTCTTATAATTCGATAATATGATCAAAAAAAACAACAATGCAAGCGAGTGTACACGCACCTCAAAGTTCTCCCCCTCATTCTTGTCTTGCAGTTGTACTCTGCCATAAACGACCTTTTTTAGCCCTGAACCATTAGGGACGACATTTGTAGGTGTCACAACAGCCCCTGCACAGTCCGTGACGGTACATCTACTGACGTCAATTTCACTGCCTGCGACGCAAAGCATTTCGCTACCCTTGCAACTTGCAATGGTGCAGCCCTGCACGACAGCAGTGCCTCCACGCTGGACCCAGACTCCGCTACCCTTGCAGCCTGTGACGGTGCAGCCCTGCACCACAGCATCGCCCTCACACTGAATCCAGACCCTGCATGCCCACACCTTGATATGCTCGATGTTGCTTCGTCACTGAAAGTAACACTCCCCTCGCAATAGACCCCGTAAGTCGTGCAATCCTTGATCTCAACACCAGGGCCTATGATCACACCTGCCCCATTCCTAGCGTAAATGCCAGCCCCTCCACAACCAACAACACGTGTTTTATTAGTTAAGGTAACATTCCCGTCTTTTTCGCACGTCACTCCATTTTGCTCAGCTCCATCGACCTGCACGCCATCCATTGTGAGTCTATGTCTGGCAAAAATTCGGACTCCAGCCCCGTGCACCTCAATATTGTCGAGGCTCACTGAGACATCAGCAATGGGCACATTTAGGCCCCCCACCATGACATGGGTGCTGTGGCTCCCCGCCTCCAGGCGCCCGTTCTGGAGCGTTGTGTTTAGCTCAATCACCAGTAGAGTTGTTAGCTTTACCACGGCCTTTTGCAGGTCTATAATCGCGCCATCCTGTTGAAGCTCTTCCCTGAGCCAATTCTCAGAGTAATACTGCAGTGCAAAACACAATATAAATCAATATAAATCAAAAATATTAACAAAACAAAATAAATATCAAAATAGTTACTTACCTCAATACTGTCAGCCGCTGGTGGAAGCCTGCTGTCTCCTTCTTGTGTTGTGACCGCTTCCAAAGTATCACCCATTCCCCCTCCTCTCTTTTGCCACAGCGGCCCACCGCAGCCCTCCACCCTTGTTTTTGCAAGCTCATCCTGAACAATCACACAATCCTTTTCATACAGTACCCCCCCCGTGCCACAGTTTCGAATACTGGCACCACACAGCACCAATTTACTGCCGCCACTTGCAAACACTCCTCGACTCTTGCAGTCCCGGATGTGGGCACCAGTGATACATGCCTCACCGTCAGCTATTTCTAGCCCATGAGATTCGCCATCCCAAACACGGACATGATTTAGCATCACACGCCCGCCTTTTCTGCATGAAACGCTCGATTTTTTGCTGCGAAGTATGCTACCGCCCAGCACTATGGCTTGCTGTGACACCGGGGACTTGCTTGGGTCGCCCTCCACAAGCAAGCCATTCACGCAGTCCTCCAACAAAGGGCTCACAAGAAGCACCTTGCCCGCTTCTTCGCAGTGCACGCCCTGTTCGCAATCTGAAATGTGTGCTGAGCGGAGGACAGCAACGCCTTCTTGTACATGAACGCCGGCAACACAGCAGCCGCTGATCTCCACTTCGGACATGTCAATCAACGCTGCAGAGCCACTGCAGAGCAAGCCATATTGTAAATAATCAAGGGTTATGTTGTGCCCAACCGCAGTGCTGGTGTCAGTGCATATACCTGCGGAGCAACTGGTGATAACCACATCCGTCGCCTCAAGACGGCTTTTACTGTCTACAAACAATCCAAAGAGAAAGTTGGTGATTTCGCAACGTGTTACTATTAACTCCCCGCCTCCCACGCTCGCTCCAATTAACGCCCATTCCCCAATGCCACTCAAATCCGTGTCCTCCAACTTTACGGTGCCCCCTCTACAATCCACGAGTGCCAGTTCAGTATCCGACTCTATTTCAGAGGTGACGGTGCATTTCGAAAGGTGCACTCTCCCACCGTCCACGGACACAGAGGTAGTTTTACACCCCTCCACCACTACATCCTCCAGCTGCACATCCCCATTCCCTTCACAGTGGACTGCATAATCCATGCATTCAGAAATGCACCCCTCCATGTATTTAGCCCGTCCCTGGCCCACAATTTTCAGCCCGTGGCATTTGCTGTCCTGAATGGTCACATTCTGCAGTGTAAGTCTGCCTGCCACAACGAATCCATTCCCTTCGATCGTGCCGTCTCTGATGGTCACGTCCGCCCCTTCAGGGATCTCCAACGGACCTGTCAGTGGGATCGTCACACCCTCTTCCTGCCTGATGCACAAGACGATTGGCTGGCCCCTATCCCTAGCCTCCCCCACCCTCCGAGTGAGGTCATCTTCTGACAAAACCTCAAAAGTCATCTCCTGCGGAGACAGTGGGATGAACACCAGGGCACTACGTCAAAACACAAAGACTCTGCATGCCTCACAAAAGAGCCATCATGTGAGACATGTGAACATACGGCTTGGATAAACCCTCGCCTGCATCCGCACAACGCCCGGCGTCGCCCGGGTGCCACCCGCAGCAACGTTGACCGTCGCAGCTGGCTTCGCTCCCGACCGCTTGGCGCCGCCTTTGCCGCGCGGACCCTGCGAAGGCAATGAACATACATTAATGAGCACCGTCAGCACATCCACGCTTCCAGATGCCCGCTGCGCCGCGCGACAAGGGCGATGCTGCGGTGTCCACATGCGCCGGCCGCGCCGCGCCCTCCCGGGCGCGAACAAGCCGCGGTACCAGGCTCCCGATGCAATCACAGTCGCAATCAACGCATCCACCACCCGTACGTCCCCGCTCGCCCCACGACGCGGCGCCGCGGGCGTCGTGCTCTCTCGCTTCCCAGCCGCCCGCGCTAAGCTCACCCGCCCGCCGACGCCTGCTCTCCTCCTCGCTACGCCCGCTCAGACCGGGCCAGACACCGTCGCAATCCACGCCCGGGGGGACGCGCCTCGCTCCCGGGGGCCACGACGACTCTCACGCACTCTACGCTCGTACTCGCTGCTCTCTGCACTCTGACCGAGACGCCAGACGCTCGCACCGCACGCTATCTATGTCCCAGCAGCGCCCAAGCACGGTTCGCTTGGCAGGGCCGGCTCCCTGACGCGCTTTTTGGCGTTGGTTTCAAGCACGGCTGCAGCCCATCTCTACTCCTGGGCCCCGCCCGCCGCCGCCGCCTTCTCCTTCCACTTGAGCGTCTCGTAGATGAGCGTGCGGTAGAGCTTGAGCAGAAAGGTCTTGGTGTCTGCGCGAGCGGCCGTGAGCGACTCGCAACTGCAAAATGGCCTCTCTGCGCCTCTCCGCCGCGCCTCCCCCCGATGAACTCACCGCTGTCCAGGACGTCCTTCATGAAGTCGTGCATCTCCGCCGGCCCCGCGTGCTCCCCGACCTTGCCCATGATGAACTCGGCCAGGCTCGGCTCGTCGGCCCCCAGGTACTCGCGGATCTTCTTCGACACCCACGACAGCAGCTGCTGGCGGACGCGGGAGTCGCCGGACATGCCGTCGTACGCGGCCCAGTCCACGTCGTACGCCAGCAGGCCCTGCCACGTGGACGGGATGCGCGACGCCAGCTCCCGCAGCGCCTCCTTGCCGGCAGGGGCGGGTGTGGGGGCAGGTGCGGGGGCGGAAGGGACGGAGGCGGGCGCCGGGAGGGGCGCGGACAGCTTGGGCCTGCTGTCCTCCTCCTCCCCAAACACCCCCTGCAGGCCTCCCCCGGGGCGCTTGGCGGCAGCCGCCCCGCCCGCGCGCACGCCCCACTGGGGCTTGACGGGCTGCAGGCGCATCGGCGCAGCTGGCGCCGGCGCCGGCTTGGGCGGCTCCGGGTCCGCCCCGCCCGTCTCGGGCCTCGCCAGGGCCGCCTGCTGCATGGCGCGCAGGATGGGGTCGTCGGACGGGATGCTGACCGCCTTGGGAGGCTCGGGCGGGGGCGCCGACGCCTGCGCCGACTCGGCCGCATGCGCAGCCGCTGCCACCTCCTCTCTCCGCTCCTGCGCGGGCTCCTGCGCCGGCGGCCCTTGCGTCTGCGCCTGTGCTTGTGCCTGAGCCTCCCTCTCCCGCCTCTCCCGCGCCTCCTGCTCCTCTCTCCGCCTCCGCTCCTCCTCCTCCTCCCGCATCCGACGCTGCATGAGGTCACAGACAGCGTCAGCCACCGCCACTTGCACCCACGCGCACCGTGCTCGACAAGCCATCTCTCACCTCGTCCTCCTCCTTCTCCCGCAACGCGTCCGCCTCGTCCTCGCACCGCTCTCGCTCCAACCGCCGCCGCCGCTCCGCCGCCCCCCGCCGCTCCGCCATGGGCGCGCGCCGCCACAGCTCCTCCCCGATGTCTGCATGGTTGAACATTCTCGATTGACGTTCAACCACAACGGTCGCCAGACCCACGCAGCTCTGCTGGCATGAGCCCTCCCCGCACGTGCCACTCACCGCTGTCCCCGTCGGCCTCGTCGGCCTTGACCTGCCGGTGCCAGTCCTCCTCCGCCTCCCTCTCCCGCTTCTGCGCCCGTTGCAGCTCCCGCACCCGCTCCTGCTCCTCCTTCTCCCACGCGGCCAGGCGCCGGCGCCACTCCCGTGACTCCGCCTCCGCCTCGCGAGGAGAGGGGCCCGGCGACGCGTGGCGGGGGGGAGGCGGGAGGCCCCCGCGGCCCCGGTCCCGATCCCTGTCTCTGTCCCTGTCACGATTCCTGTCACGATCCCTATCCCTGTCTCTGTCCCGGCCCCAGCGGTCGGGCGAGCGGGACCGCGACCGCCCCCCCTGCCGCCCCCTCCCGTCGTCCCCGCCGCCCCGCTCCAGGCTCGCCATGAACTGGTCCGCCATGCGGCTGTCCGTCCGCGTCCCCCGCGCCCGCAGCAGGTCCGCCACGCGCTGCCGCGCCTCCTCCGTCCTCGCCACCTCCTCCTCCTCCTCTGCAACAGCCGGGAGCACCGGCGAGTCAATGTGTGGTTCGACCTCAGCCGCGCACATGCACGCGTCACACCACCACAAGCACTCACCCGTGAGCCCCTCGCCAGCCGCCCCGTCCGCCCCCCGCATGTGCTGCGCCTTCATGTGCAGGTAGTACTCGACGAACTGGTCGGTGGCCGACGACGTGCGCAGCGCGATGCGCTCGCCGTCAATCTCCACCTCCCCCAGCACCGCCTTGGCCCTGCGCATGCCGAGAGGCCGATCGTGCAACAAAGCCCCCAGCAGCTGTGCGGCGACAGGCACCCCACCGCCTCACCTCAGAAGCTCCTCGACGGACTGATACTCGGCGAAGCCGAAGTTTTTCATCTTCCGCGTCTCGGGGTCCGTCAGCCGCTTCCACGAGCGAGCGCGGCCGCAGGCGTGAATCAGAGACTGCGAATTGGAAAGTGCAGTGATTGTTTGCAACAGCAGCTGCTATCTGGTGCCATTCGGCCCTCAGCCAGTGCCACACCGGCCCCGTCTCGCACCTGGACAAAGTCGTCCGAAACCGACTCGGGGAGGGACCCCACGTAAAGCGTCGTAGAGGGCTTGGGCTTGTTGGCGTCCATCGGACGCATCATCGGGACCCCGGGCGGCGTGCCGTAGCCGTGCATCCCCGGCGGGGGGCCTGCGGGGAGGGCGGGCGGCCGCACGCTGGCCCGGATGCGGGCGCGGGGGGGCCGCGCCGAGCGATGAAGCGGGCCAGTCGAACGGCGCCGATGTCAGGATGGCAAAGGCGCAGGGGATCGAAAGCGGGACGCAGGCCGCGCGGAGCGGGGGGCGAGCGGAGACGCGCACTCGAGCCGGAGGAGCGCAGGCGCCCAGCAGCAAGGCGGGGGGAGGCAGCGCGGGCGCAGCGTTGTCAGACGACGCATCGTCGACCATCGGCCCTGCCCGGAGCCCGGATGCCCCCCTCCCCGGCCTGCATCATGCCCGCCCGCCTGCAGCGACGCCCCGCGAGTCTCGGGGGTGCGGCGGCGTCCCCCCGCGCGGCAAGGCCCTCACCGGGCGGCATACCGTACATCGCCGGCCTCGGAGGCATGCCTCCCGGCGCGTAGGGGGGCACTCCCCCCGGCGGACCGTAGGGAGGGTTCATGGCCGGCGCCCGAGAGCCCTCGCGCGACGCTCGGATCGAGTGTAGAGTGAAAAACCCAGCGAGCGGCGCCGCGCCCTCCGCGTCAGCCCCCTCCGCGGTGGATCCCAGCCCACGAGCGCGCGCGAGCGGGGCGGTGTGTCGTCGACTCGCTAAACAACTGTGCTACCTCGGGTGTCGAGCGGGGCCCTGGCGTCCGACGCGGGTGTTGCCCTCGTTCCCAGCGGTCAGACGCGCTCAGCTCTTCGCGCTCGCGCTTGGGACGTCGATCGTATTTCGGAGGTGTCCCCGTGGGTCCGGGGAACGCGTCGTATTCTTGTTCTGGGCTCGGCGAGGGACGGTCCGACCGGGCGCGGGATGGCAAGCGGGTTGGCGCAGCGCGGCCCCCCCGCGCTGTCGCACTCGCCCCTGTGCAATTTATTAGCTTCGAGATGGCGTTCGGGCGACCGGAGCGCGGCTTCGGCGGGGCCCCGAGGGCGCCACAGCCCGCCCAGGGCCACGGCCGAGCGCAACGTCGCGGCCCGGATCGGGGATCTGGGCGACGGCGCTAGCGCGTTCAAGGGATGCCGGTCCGGCTCGCCCTCCTGCAAGCCGTGGGCGTCCGCTGATCTCGTCCCGGAGGATGCCAAGATGCACACCGGCAGCCCGGCCTGGGTCCACTTCGTCGGTGCGTGGGCCCGCGGACGGACCGCGCGGAGCGTGTCGGCGGCTCTTTTGCAACTCCGCCGTCCCGGTCGGGGCGCCGGAGCGCCACGCGCCTGCGCGCCGCGTCGCGGCACCCCCCCGCGCGCAGACACCTGTGGCAGCCCGACCTTGTCTCGCTCCCGCCGCGCCCCCCGCCGCTCCGGAGCTCTCATGGCATTTATTGCGACTGTTCCGCTTCCCTCGACGCCCGCCCCGCGTCACGCGTGCGGCCGTCCAGGAGATGCAGGCCCGCGTGGGGCCCTGGAGCAGGCTGCCCTCGCCCGGCGACCTGCGCCCCCGCGCGCCCCCGCAGGCATCGGCGGCGCGGGCCTCGCGCCCCTGGCGGTGCTCGCGAAGCGGCAGGGCTGGCACGTGACGGGCTCGGACGCCGCCGAGTGCTCCAGGGTGGAGGATCTCTTGGCCCAGGGAATCAAGGTCCATGTCGGCCACTCAAAGGACCACCTTTACAGGCGACTGCGCGCGCAGAGCCGCCTCGTTTCATGTCGTCGAAACAGCCGGGCGCCGTCCGGCCGCGGCGGACGGCCCGCGCGGCGGGATCTGTGGCGTCCCCCCAGGGCGGAAAGCATCTGGGCGCCGCCGCGTCCGCCGCCCCCGCCCCGCCCTGGACGCCGCGCGGGCTGCGTCCGCGGTCAGAGGGGTCCGTTTACCCGTGCCGGAGCGCCCTCCGGCCTTGCCCCGGCCCCGAGGCGCGCCGCTTTCCCCCCCGCAGGCAAACCGGGGGTCCGACGACGCGCCCGGCCTGCCTGGTCGTCTCCTCGGCGATCGGCAGCAACAACCCGGAGGTTCAGGAGGCCTTCCGTCTGGGCATCCCCGTCGTGGACCGCCGGCAGTGGATGCCGGCCGCCACGGAGGGAGCGGACGTCGTGGCTGTTGCAGGGACGCACGGCAAGAGCACGACGTCCGCGATGCTCGGCTGGGCGCTGGCCGGAGCTGGACGGGGCCCGTATGTCTCCCTCGTCGGGGCCCAGGTCCCGCAGTTCTCCCTCCCGGCCCTCGGGCTGCACGTGGAGCCCGGCCCGGAGGGACGCGGCGCGGATCTCGCCCCCGGGTTCGCCGCGGATGCGCGGACGGCGGGTGATTTGGCTTCTCCCGCTGCCGGCGCCGTCGCTGCGGGCGAGGAAATCCCCGACGAGGGCCTGCGGGCACGCATGGTTGTTGAGGTGCGTGCGCTTTTCGCCTTTCCCGACGCCCGGCGCGCCGATCTCTCTTGCGGGTGTCGGAAGTTGTCTTTCGACTCTCAATCGTGCTAGCTGCGCCGCGGCGGGAGGAATCGCCCGCTCCCGCGCCGCACGGCAGGTGCACGCGTTTGTGCGGCTTTCTTAGGCCCCAGCCTCGGCCGGCCCCGCTCACGGCCCAGCCTCGCTTTGTCCGCAGGCGGACGAGTACGGCTTGATGTTCCTGGGGCTGCGGCCGCTGGTGGCTGTCGTGACGGAGCTCGACTGGGACCACCCGGACCAGTTCGGTGAGGATGCTTCGCTGGCTTGTTTAGGCATTTTTTGCCTAGCCATAAGCATCGCCTTGCTCACCCTATCTCGCCACGTAACGCCCCCAGATTCGGAGGAGGACGTGGTGGAGGCCTTTGGGGCGTTTGCCAAGACGGTGCGCCCGGGCGGGCTGCTGCTGCTCAACGGGGACAGCCGGGGCTGCCAGCGGCTGCGGGAGGCGCTCGCGGCGCACCCGGGGGGCCGCTTCCGGGCCATGGGCAACGAGGGCGGCAGCCCCGGCAGCCCAGGGTGCGAGGCGGAGGGGCCGCTGTCGTTGCCGGCGGAGGACACGGTGGTGGTGGCAACGTTCGGGCGCGGGGCCGGGTGCGACTTCCGCCTGCGGACGGGCGGCGCGCCGGCGGGATCGGACGTGGCGCGGCCGCTGGGCCCGGCCACGGGGCTGCCGCTGGACGCCGCGTGGGTCGAGTTCGGGGACGCGGGGGCGGTGCCCCTGGGCCCCGTGCGCATGCCGGGCGCGCACAACGCCATGAACGCCTGCGCGGCGCTGGTCGCGGGTTGCGCGCTCAACGCCCTGACGGCCGGGGGCCCTTCCGGCCGCGACCCCCGCGCCATGCTGTCCTCTGCGGGGGTCGTGGCGGGGCGGGTGGGGACCTTCGAGGGCCTCGCGCGCCGCACGGAGCTGCTGGGGCAGATCCAGCTGGTGAGTTTGAGGGTGCTAGTGGTAGTGGAGGGCCAGGCTTACAAGGGCGCGCATGCGGTGTGCTGGCATCAGAGGTGTGTGCAGAGCCATGCAACCGTGTCACAGTCATGCACCCTGCTGCTTCGTCCCCGCAGGGCCCCAGCTTACGCGTGGAGGTGTACGACGACTATGCCCACCACCCCACGGAGATAAGGGCGTGCATCGCGGCGCTGAATGGAGCTGGGGGCCGCGGCCGGGTGGGGGGCTGGTGCGCGGACGGCCTGATGTCGCTGATGGGCTCGTCGGCATCGACGTCGGCGTCGGCATCGGGGGAGTGGAGTGATGGGGAGGGCGCGGCGTGGGGCGGGGGCGCGCCGTCGACGCTCGCCAACGGCCACGGGCCCATCAATGGCCACGCCTTCGTGAACGGCCACTCTGCCAACGGCCACGCCCACACCAACGGTCACGCTTACACGAACGGCCACGCTGTCGCCAACGGTCATGCACCCGTCAACGGCCACTCCTACGGCCCTGGCGAGGTCCTTCCCCTCCGTCTCCCCGACGTCCTCGACGAGGGCGCCCCGGCGAGCGCCCCCTCGGCCCTGGGCGTCGCGGTGGGGGTGGGCCTGGCGCACGGGCGCGAGTTCCCGCCCGTGCAGGGGGAGGGGCGCAACGGTCACGGATTGCAGGACGAGACGTGGGCAGTGATCCAGCCCCACACCTTCTCGCGCGTCCAGGTGAGAGAGATGCAGGTTGCAGCCAGCCGTGCGTAGACGAAACAACGTCATAGTGTCACTTGTGACGCAGCGTGACGCTCTATCGCTGCTCCTGCCTCGCACGCAACGCCCTATGCCCTTCACTGCCTCTCACCCTCCCTCGTCATCCTCCATTCATGTAATTCCACCCCACCCCTCTATCCTGTGCCTCCAGGCCTTCCAGAGTGGGTTCGTGGAGTCAGTGAGGGGCGCGGCCCGTGCCCTGGTCATGGACGTGTACGGGGCGAGGGAGGAGGGCAACCCGGTCTCCACGTCTCAGGCGAGCACCGCGTGCTTGCGTGTTTTAGCATGGCTGAGCGTGATCGTGTGTGTCAGCATGGCTCTGCTGCCCTCAGCATAGGGGCGGCACACTGCGTGCTGCAGTGCCACCAGTCGCAGCCATGCCATGTGGTGCATCAACTCCATGCCTTGCTGCCACCTCTCCGCAGGCTCTTGTGGCCAACATGAACGACGACTGCCAGGTTCCCATGGCGAGGTACACGGGGGACGTGTACAGCACGGTCCTGGACATCAAGCGGCAGCTCCTCTCGCTCGCCCAGATCAGCAGCAAGGTGAGCGGCCAGCAGATGCGGCGCGACGGGACCAGGCCTGGCTCAGGAACACGGTGTGCGTGGTAGGCAGTTGTATCTTGAGAGTAACTGTAACACGCACCTGTAACTCACAATGACCCTCATGCGCTGCTGTGTTGCACTGCCCATGCAGGAGCG
Source organism: Protoeuglena noctilucae (assembly GCA_958009085.1). Taxonomy (NCBI): domain Eukaryota; kingdom Viridiplantae; phylum Chlorophyta; class Pedinophyceae; order Marsupiomonadales; family Marsupiomonadaceae; genus Protoeuglena; species Protoeuglena noctilucae. Next base: position 118,330 of record OY253681.1, read on the forward strand.
TGCCCCCATCACGGTGCGGGTGGTGTTCATGGGGGCGGGGGACGTCGTGCAGGCCTCTAGGGGTCTCCTCTCCGCCCTCCACGAGAGCAACTTTGAGCCCTTAGTCCCCCAGCACAGCCAGGACGGCACCGACATCCGATGGGCGTAATGCCCGTGCCCAGCCTATGACGGCACGCCTGGCCATGGGACTCAGAAACTCAGAGGCTTGCCTGGCTCTGGTCGGGCTTCCTGCAGGCCCCCCGGCGCTGTTTCTCGCTCGTTTGCTCTCGCACCTGCTCCTGTGGCCCACCTGCCTGCCTTGTGTCGTGTGTTGTCCCTCCATGCGACCGTCCCCCTTGTGCCACCGCCCCTGCTTGCTCACCTCCCGCCCTGGCAGCCTCACAGAGGCTGGCCCTCCGCTCGCATCGGACTCGCCTCCCCGCCCGCACGGTTGCGAGCTGCGTGTCACGACTCGCGTCTCGCAACTGCTAAGGGCGCCGAGCCTCCTTTCCGCGCTTTTCCCTTTCTCGGTCAGCAGCAGCGCACCCAGGGATCATCGCTCGACCAGACCCGCCCTGCCCACCAAGCCGCCGACCCCACCCACCCCACCGCAGCTTTGCGCCTTTGCATACTGCGCAGCCGTGGCTGCGGAGGGCTCCCTCCTTTGGCACGGAGTGCGTGGGTCCGGGTGGGTGTCGGTCAACCCCTCTAGCTTTCACCCCTCTCAGCCGCACTCCCTTTGCTTGCATGCCACCCAGCGGCCCTACGCACTATTGCCCGCGCCCCCCGGAGCACGCGGGGGGCGTGAGGACTCCCTGCCACGTCCCCATTGTCACGTCCCCGCATTGCGGGAACGGTGCGTTCCAAAAGCTTGCCACGGCCATGCGCATGCCACGCTTGGCCTGCCCAGCCGACCCTATATCGTTGGATATCCTCCGTCCAGGGGCACCTTCCTGGCATGCCGCCTTCGCTTTTGAGGGTTAGGCATGCCGGCGCAACAGCCCAGACTACGTGTGTTGAAACGCTGTAGCTAACTTCCTGTATGGTTAGCATCCAAGCCAGCGTCACAGACACGAAGGGTCGTGCAACTGCACCCGCATGTGCGCACGCAGCAGAGCCGCTGCTCTTTGCATGACGTGGGTATCGCTACACCTGCCCTGCTGCCACGAGGTCTGGCCGGCGCACGCATGCCACCCCGCTCTTATCACCCCGTCATCGCCTCGAGCAGTTGTTGCACACGGGCCGCCCCATGCGCTCCATGAAGAGCCCCATAATCTTGCGCCCGCACGCCACGCATCGGAAACATTTGGCGTGCCAGTGCAAATTCATGGCCTCGATTGTCTTGTACTCCTCCTTGTTGATCCCCTGCACGCCACAGGGCCTCACATGGTCCTGGCCACTTGGGTCCCATCCAAGCCGCACCCACTCCCACATGCACCCGCGCAATGCACCCGGCCCACGTGCCACACCCCGCGCTGCCCGTCACCTGGCCGCCCACGCAGGGGTCCCCGCACCCCGCGCACCGCGGTGCGCAGAACTGGGCGAAGCATCCGGGGCAGTAGGGTTTGTCCCCGTGAAGGTGGAAGCCCCCTGATTTCCCCGACAGGTCCTTGGAGCATTCCCGGCACCGGAAACAGCTCTTGTGGAACGCCCGGTCACCGCTCGTCGTCACGACCGGCTGCCCCTGCGACGTTGGAGCCGAGCGGCGGTGACGTTATAGGCTTCTGGGTGTGCTTTGCTTTAGGCGCTGCGATGGCTCTGCTGGCGACTCGCCTTCACCGTCTTGCCGCACACGAGGCACGGCGAGGAGTCCGCTGTTGACAGCGACGACATCCCTGCTATTCCCTTCTTGGCGGCCTTCTCGGCTCGCTTCTTTTTCTGCGACGGAGGAGAGGCATCGAGTAGCACGCGTGCAATGCGCGCTGCTGCACCCGCGCACGCAGAGCCTGAGAGCACAGCTCGAGCACCTTGCGTGTAAGTGCGCCACCCGAGATCGAAGACGTCCCCGCATGCGCCTCCTTCCGCTCCGCGTCGCCGCCTGCCGCACCGCCCTGCGTGACGAAGGCCGAGGTGGAACCGCGCGGGCTTCAGAGCTTCGGGAGATAGCATGCCGGGCATCATGGCAATATTATACACCCTCGCGATGCCCGAGGCAGGGCGCGCTCGCACCCGAATGCGCCTGAAAAGCGTGAACGCGACCAGGATGGCCGCAGCAATCCCGATGGCAACGATTCCGGGCACTCCTTGGGCCTCGGACGCAGCTTTTGCTCTCGTCTTTTTCCGGCTGGGGGCTCGCGCAGCCGCGGTGCCCCGGCCCTTCGCGCTCATGGTCGGACGTGCGCTGCAGTCGACGGCAGGCCTGCTATCGGGCCCCGATGCACTCGCGCCCTCGCCGGCGATGCTTGCTTTAAGAAGTGAGATCTCTAGCGACCTGGTTTGGACTCTGCTGCTCGGCGATGGGCTTTTGGGGAGGGCGCGGAGACTGGCGCGTTGTGCACTGCGCAGCGCAGGAACGCCGAGGAAGATCGCCGACTTGCTAAACACCCTTCGGCGGCCTGCTCGGGTCGAGTATAGCATGGCCATTGACTCTGCGCTTGCTTCGGTTCGGCGATTTCACTGTGCTCGATTCAGAGGTCATTATCGGCAAGCACAGTGGGCTCGAGCAATCGGAGATGGGGCTGCTCGCGAAGTGGCGCGAGCGGCGCTCACTGAGGAGGGGCGAGCGAGCGGATGCAGGCTACCTGCTCCCCGACGATGGGGCGGAGGGAGCGAGCCCATCGACCACCCGTGCCGCCGGTGCGTCCCCGCCGTCGATGCCTGACCCACTGGGTCGCGCAAGGCGTATCTAGATGTCGTATAGGCGACACGTGGCCTGCCACGAGCCTCGTGCGGTGCTGGGCTCCAGGAACTGAGCATGCGTTGCTTGAGGTTACTCGTTCTGGCTTATCCAGAGGCCGCAGGAGGATCCGTCCGGCCACGGGTGCAGTCTTCTGTCGTCGCAGATCACGCGGCTGGCGTTTTTGCGGATCGGTTCCCGGGGCACGCGGCCGCGTTCGCCGGCGATCGAAGGGCGCTTGGAAAGTGGCTGGACGCGACGCCCCGCGACGACTGGGCGCGGCACGATCCCCAGGGAATGACGGTGGCGCATTTAGCTGTGCTGCGGGGCCACCTGCCCTGTTTGGAGCTGCTGCTGTCGCGGGGCTTCCCAATTGACGCCGAAGACGCCCGCGGATGGGTCGTTCTGGAAGATGCGATCGCCAAGAGAGATAGGGCAGCGACGAGAGCTATTATGGAACGCAAGGTGAGGTTTGGGAAGCGAAACGGGACCGAGCGCAGTGGGCGGTGTGGAGACATAGCAAAATCGTCAATCGCGTGCACGTAACCCTTCGCAGGTCAACGACGCGCTCGCCAAGTTCGACCGTCTGCAGCGGGAGCTGGTGCAGCGCGTCCGTGAGATGCCCGACTTCACTCTGCAGCTGGACTGGCGACTCACGTCCCCCGTCTTTGGCCTTCTGCTGAAGAAGCTCGCCCCCTCGGACACCTACACCATCTACAAGGTGCTGGGCGCTTAGATGACAGCAAGACAGCACGATTGCTGCCCCCCTCACTGTGCCTCACCCTCGCTGCCATTCCCACTCACCCTCACCCTCACCCCCATCCCCACCCTCACTACCACCCTCACTGCCACCCTAATTGCTACTCTCACTGCCACCCTCCCCCCCACCTTCATCCTTTCCACCCCAGCGCGGCGCTCGTCTCCGCATCGACGGCTCCCTCCGCGGCGCCGAGAGCAGCGGCGGCCTCATCCCCCGTTGGGTCCACGGTGCCTTCTCCCTCCTCGTCATTGGCGATGAGGCCGTGCCCCGGGTCGTGATCGTGGACCATGTCAGGCGTGCGGTGTTCCCATTGATGTCCAAGGTCAGCCGCAGGGAGGTGGACGTGGCGGGGCAGGTGGACGAGGCGATGGAGGCGGGGGCGGCGCAGGCGAGGGGTGGGATGGGGTGGGGTGGGGGTTGATGGATGGGGTTAGTAGGGAGGGATGGAATGGGTGGTGGATCGGGTTGATAGATCAGCAAGCGTTGCCAACTCTCCCTTGCTTTTATCTCCCATCTCTCCTGCCCCACCCTTCGACAGATGCGCTTTGAGGTGCGTGACAAGCGCCTGACCCCCGTGGGCAACTGGCTGGGTGGCACGCGGCAGGAGGTCGTGAATGGGTACAACGCGGGGGTGTATGACATGAGTGGGCACTGCTACACGCGATTCAAACAGAAGGCGGAGTACCGGGCGCTCGCGTCGGGGAGGGCAGCGCGGATGACCTATGAGGTGAGGAGGGGGAGGAGCATGGAGGGGGTGGGGTACGGTGGGAGTGGTAAGGGTGCGGATGGAGTGGGGGGTTACTAGCAACAATAACACGAGCAGTCTCTGCACCCACCACCCCTGTACCCCACACACCCCACCGCCCCTGTACCCCCCACATCCCACCACCGCCCTCGCCCGTCACATTTCCAGGACTTCTGCCGATTGGACCTGCCCCCTGACCAAGAGGAGGAGATGCCCGTGTCATCGCTCTTCAGCATGGGAGACGTGGACCCCAGGAAACTCAAAAAGGCAGCAGCCGAGGCGGCGGCACAGCAGGTGGGGTGGGGGGTGGCTGCGTTGGGGGGTGGGGTGTCATGCGATGTGCGGAGGCTGGGGTAGCAGCGGGGTCGCTGGTGGGCACAGGGAGCTGGGTATATGATAAGGAGGTTTGCAAAGTATCGTGGCTGTTACCATCATCTAGCTTCACCTCTATATTCATCCCACCATGACGCCCCTCCCTTTCACTCACACTATCCACACAAGCCCCTCTCCCCCGTTCCCATTCCCACCAGACCTCCCTCCCTCGCCTCTCCAGGGCGCCGCAGCGGAAGAGGACGTGGCGCGGCTGAGGGAGGAGGTGGCCAGGGAACAGAGCGCGGCGGGGCGGGCAGCGAGGCGCTCCCGGCCCCTCAAAGCCCGCTGCTGGATGACGTCCGTTTTTCCCCTCAAGCCCACGCACCTCCGCCCCATCCTCGACATCCTTTCCGTCGCAAGCAACCCTGCCCTGCGCCGCGCGGCAGACCTCGTGGAGGCGTTTGGGGGCCGGCAGTTCCCAGTCAAGGCCCAAGTGCCGTTGGCGCTGTCCGTGTCGCTGGAGCTGTCCTTCGGGGCATTCGCCTTCCTCAACGCACGCGGCGCGGGCTTACCCGACATGGGCCGGCCCGCGGGGTACCGGGAGGCTACGATGGACGAGGCGCGTGCTCTGGCACTCGAGCGTCAGAAACGCAGGGAGGACCTGCTGGCGGGGAGGGGGGCGCCGAGGGCGCCGTCAGACTACGGGAGCGTCAGCAGCGCGGACTCTGACGGGTAGCGTGGCAGCGTGGCGAGGAGAGCATCATCGGACGTTGGGGTGACGGTGCGGTAAGCTGGGCCGTAAGTTGAGACCATGAGGAGTGGGCGGGGTTGCGGGATGGTGGCACACGCCGCTTTTGCGGAAGGGCGGCAGTGGCAGGGCATGGTCTGAGGGGTAGCATGGTGTCTGCGGCATCTCTGCTGTCAGGCGCCGGATGCTGTCGGGAAGACTGGCAGAACCGCACTTGTTGAATGGCGGGGCTTTGAATGCGCTGCCGCGGTTGTGGGGCGTTTCAAGTCATGGGACGCTGCCGTTCAAACGTGCCGTGTTTTTGCACTGGGCGTCGCGGAGCACGATAGCACGATCCTGGCCCGACCGGGCCTTGAGACAATATTAGCTGACCTAGGCGTCACGAGTCAATGCCTACCGACTGGCGCAAGCGTGGAGTTACCATCATGTCAGTGCCCTTACGTTCGCGAGGGCAGTAGATGCTGCGGTGCAAGGGGTCACGCGCCGGATACTCGGCTGAGAGAAAAGGGAGAGCCTCACAAACGAAGGAGATGCCTCACAAGGGAGACGCCACACAAGGGAGATGGCTCACAAGGGAGATGCCTCGAGGCAAACGCGACGAAAGGGGCGCAAGAGAGGCGTAACTGCATGGGACCCTGGGGTCACAAAATGACGCTTTGTGACGCGCGGCAGGGCCACAAGCGCCTCCCTATCCCCGCCACGCGCACGCGAGGGGCGGGCGTGGCAGAGGGCTGGGTGGACGGACTACGTGCAGGGCATTGCACTGCGCGAACTAGGACGAGGGACGGCGGCGGGCGCAAAGGCTTGCGGAGAGAGAGAGCGGGGCGGAGCGGAGAGCGGAGCGAGGGCTTGGCGGGGTGCCACGGCGCGGCCAGAGGGGTGCGTGCGGAGAGAGAAACGGCGAAAGGGGTGAGGTGAGGTGTGAATGAAACAGCCCCTCTGGCGCAGCCGCTCTGGCACGCCCGCGTCAGGCCTCGACTGCCAGTGCCGACACCGCGGCTCGCCCCTTGGCGTGGATGCTGCTGGGACGCGGGGGGCGGATGCTCATGGAGGCCCCTGCCGACTCCCTGCACGGGACAGGACAGGGTACGGGGGGCTGTAGGGTGTTTCCAGCAGTAAAGCTGACGTTGTGACCACGCAGGCGAGGTGACAGCGCTGGATGACAAGTGCCGTCAAGGCCAGGGCCAGGTGACGAGGCTCCTAAAGTACACTTGAGCATCTCGCACACACGCGGCGACTCACGGGTTGTGGGAGGAGCGCCGCAAGCCTCGGCTGGTGCGCGAGGGTGCCGTGCCCATAGGCTGGGCCTGCCCGGGGGGGTGGACCACCACGCACGCCGTCTCCGCGTGTCCGGGGAAGCGCGCCTGGTCCAGCGGCACCATCAGGCGCATCTCCACGACCACGGCGCCCTTGGGAGCTTGAAGGACCACGCGGGGCAGCTGCGGGGGCGGAAGGGTGGGTCGAGGGTTGGAACAGTGGTGTGTGCTGTGGAGAGGGAGCAAAGCAAAGGCTGGTCGGACTCAAGCCGCGCCGCACTCGCGTCGGCTGAGCGTGGCAGATAAGGCCCAGCTGTAGCCGAGTGACACTCCGGCTTGTGCGTATCCCACGCACCACATGCCCCCGCCCTCTCGCACGCACCTCGGCCGGCTGCCGCTCGTTCCACGGTCCCGGCAGATTGAGACTCCGCCTCACGAACGCCCCGAACCCCGTGGCTATCTTCTTCTCGTCTCCGGGCCCCCGGCCACGGCTCCGCGTCGCCCCCATCCCCATGCCCTTCTCGGTCCCTGGCGCTGGCGCCATAAGGCCCCCCACCGGCACCGTCTCAGCTTCGGCTGGCAGCCGGGGCGACCCCGGCCGCAGATCCTGGGACAGCTTGGCCCAGGGGTCCCCCGGCAAAGGCGGCTGAGCCTCCGCCACACGGGGCTTGGCAAAGCACCGCAACAAAAAGCACCCGGGGGGCGCGTCGGCCTTCACCGCGCGGTTCCCCGCAGGCCGGGCCTCCTTCCGCGGCCCGCCCGTCTCTACGAACGTGGGCGCGGCCTTGCGAGCGTGCATGGCCAAGGGCGAGTGCACGGGCAACGCTCCGGGGTGGAAAAGGCACCAGCCGGCCCACACCCCGGCCGAGGCGTGGGGCGGACGCATGCGCGCCTCCCAGAGACCCCCGGACAGGGGCACGGGCGTCGGGATGGGGCTGGCGTCGCCAGAGAAGCGACTCACGATGTGGCTCAGGATGCTCGGCCGCCGCGCGGCCCAGGCGCCGTCGACGGACGCCGACTTGCGCTGCGACCCGGCGGTCCCCGCGTCCCGGTGCTCTTCGTTCTCGGTGATGCCCTCTATGTCCTGGGATCCCTTGCCACGCGGGGCCCCCCGGTCGCGCGCCGTCCCCGGCACCACGCGCGCCGTCGCGGCCGTGGCCATCGTCTCGTTGCTCGACACGGCCGGCATCTGCTGCGGCGGCGCGGGGCGCGGCGGGGGCGGCGAGGCGGCGGCGTCCGGGGGCGGCGGCGGGGGCAGTGCGGACCCGGTCGCCACGTGCACCATGAGCACCTCGCTGGCGACGCCGGCGGTGGCACCGGACGTGCGGACGCGCCCGGAGGTCGTCGCGGGCGGGCAGCGGACCTCGGCAGTCGCCACGCCGCCCCCGGGGCTGCTGACGACCGTCACGCGTCGCTGCGTGTGCCGTGCCACGTCCACCAGCACCTCCATCATGCGGCCCCGAAGCTGCAGCCGCGCGGCCTCCAGATCCGGCGCGGCGCCCGAGGCCTCGCCCCCCGCCGCCATGGGCGGCACGAAGGTGGCTGCCTCAGCCGCCGCCGACCCGGGCCACGCCCCGTGCTGCGCGTTGTGCACCGACAGCGACGCGCGGCTCGCGCGGCTAGCCCGCCGGTGCCCCGTCGCGGTTGACTGCGCCGCCGGCGACGGCCACGGCCCCAGCGACCGCCCCTGCAGCACAACCGTGGCATGGTCAACGCCCGTGGGGAGACTACGCAGCGCCAGCGCCAGCTCGGAAGCCACCGTGTCCGCGTTGGCCATCTGCGAGGTGCGACGTGACGAGGGCTACGTCACATGACGACATGGGACGAGATGCGAAGCAGTGGATGCCTCGGCAGTGGAGCATTGACAAGGCGAGGCGACCATGAAGGCCATGCAACCTGCCCTGCATCACCCCTCACCCCTGTGCCGGACTCGACTGCTAGCCAGTCGAGGTCGACCGTCACGACGCCGTGGCCCGGCCCGAGCTGCACGGGGCGGCAGGATAGCAGGCAGCACGGCTGGAGGGCCGGCAGCACGCAGGGGATGTCCTCTGTCGCTTTCCTCTCCGGCCCCGGCTCCGTCGGCCCGCTCTGCACCACCCCCGAGTCGGCGCGCCTGTCAGGCAACGAACACGGGGCTATTGAGTCGCACCACAACAGCTACGTCAGCCCACGCGTCACGCCATCCATTGCCACAGCGGAAGTGTGACCACCCCAACTGACGCTGGCATGTCCAATGCAGCCACATCTCATTTCTTTCATTTCTTCCACATGCTGCCGTCCATCCAAAATCTGTTCGCCGTGTTCTCTGTTCGCCGCTCACCGTGAGGCCGTGCCGATGTCGCTCCACCGCCGCCCTGGGTTCTCCCCACCGCTCCCCGCCGCCTCCTCCGACACCAGCAGCGTCGGCACCGTCCCGTTCCGCATGGGTTTGTCCAGCAGCGCTGGCGTGTACATCACCACCTGCCCGAAAGGGAAGGGTAGCTGCTAGGGACGACCAACGAAAGTGGTGGCGACCTCGCACACCCCGTCATGGCCTAGCAAGCGAGTGGGTGTCGCGCGCGACTGCCGCGCTGCGCTGCGGGCGTCACCTCGACGGTGGTGTGATGCAAGAAGAGGAGGTAGAGGCGCAGGGCCGCCCACCGCACAAACGACACCGTCTCCGTGTTGAACAGGTGGGAGGGGATGCCCTGGAGGCCCATCTCGGCCCAGCCCCAGCCGCAGAGGTGGGGAACACTCGCGAAGAGCTGCCGCCGCTCGCCTCCCTGCGAGCGAGCGGCGCGGGGCAGGGGTCAGGAGGCGATCCCCCGGTCAGAGCACTTGCCCCCGCGCCTGGAGGCACGCCGCTCACCATCGCCGCCATGTACATGTTGAGAAGAGCAGAGAGCACGGATTTCTGCAGCGCCTCGCCCAGGGGCTCGTCCAGCGCCTCGCGCCCCTCTGCCACTCTGCGGGCGGATTGAAGGGTGGCACGCGTCGCCCCCGTCCGCGTTCGGCCCCCCCCGCCGCCGCGCCGCCGCCGTTGATACGCGATAAAGCCGCCCGCGCTCCGCCGCGCGCCGCGCGATCGCCGGGGCGCGCCCACCTGGCCTGGAGTTCGGGGAGGAGGGCGAGCAGGCTGCTCGTGACGACGCCGCCGTTGCAGACCAGGACGTGGAGCGGCACCGTCTCCCGGACGTACATGATGTCGTTCCAGACGGATCCCGGCCCCGTCCCGTTCGGCTGGCCCCCGTCGTCGACCGAGTAGCACCCCCATGTCCAGGGCCGACACGCGGACGGCAGGACGAAGGATCCTTCCAGGAGAGCGGCGCCGCCACCGCACATTTCCGACAGCGATATCTGCGAACGGGGGGAGGGCGGCGCGCTCGCGGGCCGGGGGGGTGCGATAGGGAGTATCTGCCGAGACCCCCCCGCCGGAAAGCCGGCCCGCTCGCCGCGGGCGCGAGCGGCGCGGCGCCGAAGTGGAGCATTTCGATCGTGGATCACGAAGCCGGGCGCCGCGGACCAGAAGCCCCGCGCGCTCGCCTTGTATCCGGCGACCTCCTCTTCGTCGGAGAGGGCCATGCGGAGGGGGAACTTCCAAAACCGATGCGGTCCCATGGTATCGAGGAGGATGCCGTAGCTCGTCGTCGGGACGCCGTCCGCCCGCGTCACCTCCATCTGCGCGCGCGGGCGCGGGGGTTTGCTCTGCAGCTCGGCCCGAGCCGCCCCGAGCTCGAGAGCGCCGGGGGCGGGCGGCAGGGGGCGCAAAATTTGATGAAATTGTCGAATTGGCGCGGGTGTGGCCCCGGAAGGCGGAATGACCCTGCATGGCCTCGCACCGACGGGCTGCATTCGTCGTCGGGTAGCGCCGTGACGACCAGGACGGACCCAGTCCAGAAATTAGGAGGGACAAACCGCTCATAACGAAGCAGGGGCCCGATGGCCGCCATGGACCCCGGTCGCGTTTGCGAGGGCCCGAAAGGCCGACAGGCCAGCTCCTAGGGCCCGCCGGGCCAAGAAGAAGGTCGATGATGGCTCTACGCAGCGGTGCGACGCGGGAAGGGTCAAAGGGGCGCACAGGGCGAACGAATGTGCGGGTAGCCGCGCGGGACGATGCCTACTCCGCGCTGGGCTGGCCCACCCGGCGCTTGTTTGGCAACTAAACGCAACCGCTTGTCATCGGCGCGCACGTCGGCCCCTGCCTTCACTTCCCTGGCGTCAAACCAGGACTGACATCTGTCCCTGACGAGAGCGGCGTCCCAGGAAGCCAAATGCGCCCCCCGCCAGCGCTGTCGGAGCAAGAGGGTGGATAACACCAGGGCGACTCCTCGGATACCCCTGGAACCCTTCGTCCGACCCGGGGGCTCACCGCGACATGGCGTCCAGCCTCGACACCCGCGCTGCGGGCGACGCCGTTGGCGACGTGGGGACTGACGCGCCGCAGGATGCCCACGATCTGTACGGATTCGATGCTGGGGTCGCCGATGCCGGCGTGACCCCGGGGACGCTGGAGCACCTCGACGAACCGGGCGCTGCCCCTGGCGACGCACCGTCTGCCGCTGCCGAGGACCCGCGGGGACTTCCGGAGGACAGAGTGCCTGAGGCTCCTCATAAAGCGCTCGATAGGATCGACCAGCCCGGGCCCGCACCGCGGGCGGACGTGCCCTCACAAAACGCCAACACCGAGCCCTCGCCTCCGCCCGCGCGGGAGACGCGCACCGCGGAGGTCCAGACGGACCCGATCGACGATCTCGACCGCTACTGCGTGGACTTGGACGCCGAGGCGCAGGCGCCGGGGCCCTCGCAGGTGCGAAAGCAGGGGGCGCGAGCGACAACGCTCCCGCCCCTCTCGGGCGCCCCGCGGAGGCTTCCTCGAAGAGCCCTACGACCGCCCGCTCTTCCTACCCGCAGAATCCGCGGGATGTCGTGTCGGACAGCATCGCAGACATTGCAGCGCTGTTGCGGTGCGTGGGGTGGCGTCGTTGACCCCCTCGTTTGACCATCAGAGCATATTTCGGCACTCTCACCGCTGAGCCGGACGCCGCCCTCGCACCCGCAGAGAGGCCCGCCGCATCGACCTGCAGCTGACGCGCGCCCAGCCCCGGTCCCACCCGTCGCAACGCGGATCCTCGACCGACGAAGCGGCCGAGCGCATCGCTGCAGAGATGGAGGAGCTCCTGGCCGAGCTCCGCGAGTGCCGCGCTGCCGACGAGACCACCACCGTGGCCACCGCCACTGTCGCGGACGCCACGGCAGGTGCTGAGGATGGCTCTCCCGACCACAGCCCTTCCCGCACGGGCCCCCTCCCCGCTGCGACAGACGGTGATTCTGACGCGGAGTACGAGGCGGTGCAGGCGGCGGCGCGGGCGTTGCTGGAGAAGCGGAGGAAGCACGAAAGGCTGGAGGAGATTGAAACGAGGATACGGTGAGGGGCGAGGCAGTGAGGGGTCGGTCGATGGAGGCCAGGGAGGGTGCAGTACCGCCGGGTGGATTACCCGATACCCGTGTGGTGGGCCTGCTGGCAGAGATGGGCACTGCGAGGGTATGGGAAGTGTGCAAAGGCGTGATGCCACAAGTGTCACTGCGACGTGCCCTGATTGCAGGGACTTGGAGGCACAGCAGCGGGAGGTGGGGGCCCTGCGGCTGCAGCAGGAGCGCCTGGCCATGGCGGGGGTGGACGCGCGTGCCGTACTGCGTGCGCCATCGAGCAAGAGGATCATCACCGCGGCCAGCGCCTACCTCAGCCCCGTCGACACGAACCGGGTGAGATGCCTGCCAGGCATTGCTCATAAGAGATTGTGTTTGTGTGTACTTTGTCACGACGTGGCGTGTCGTGCAACCCGAGTGTGACATGGTGATGACAGGCCGCCCCGTTTTGCGCGGCGCAGCAGCGGCCACTGCCGACGCGCCGCCGGGCCGCCGACGATCGGGGGAGCCCCGCGCCCGAGAGCGCCAAGGCATCGACCAGCCGGCCGCGGGTGTCCGGGGGAGCGTCGCCTGGGGGAGCGACGTCGCCGGAGCCGGGGAGCGACGCGACAGGCGCTGGGGAGGGGCGGTTGGCGGCGTCAGCGCGGGAGCCTAGCTACATGCGGCCGACGAAGAGCGTGAGCATGCGGGGGATGAGTGGGAGGGATGCACGGGGAGACGGGGGCACGGCATGGAAGTGAGGGTGGGACTGCGGACCCGTCTTGAGATCCCGGAGAAGATACACGCGCCGCCCAAGGCCAACGACCCCGTGATCGACGCTTAACTGGGTAGAGAGTAAGAGAGCGAAGTGAGCGAGCCGTGGCGCGAATCTTCGACGCGGAGCTGTGGCTTCTTGGCTCTGTGGTCGATTCCCGCGCCTTTTATGATCCTGCGATGGTTGCGATGGGTCCCACGCCGCAGGTTCGTGAAAGTGCACCGTGTGTTGGGGAACTGCAAATGTTCAACGCGCGGAGGGATCCCCGGCGGACTCTATTCTATCGGGCCTCGCACGGCTATCCCTGCTCTCGCATTCTGGCAATGATGTATAAGCGCATGGCCTAACGTGTCGCCATAGCGACCTACAGATGGAGAACCAGGGTCAGGCAGCCCAGTGGCGTTATGATATGCAGAACCACGCATCGCAACCACGTCGCAATCGAGCATCCGTCAAGGCAGGTGCCTGCCATGCAATCCCCGACGACATGCAAACACGGACCAGTCCCGGCGCAAAAAGACGGCAGTCGCAGCGCGCCGACGGTGGCAGAGCGTCAAGGGTCAAGTGAAGCACATTCCCATGATACAGCGGGCGGTCTGACGCTGCCAGTAGCCGAGCAGGGGCAGCGGTGTGGACCGACAGCTGCTCCACGACACCCCACTGCCTGGAGTGCCGCGCAAGCTCAAACGTTGTGCGAGGACCGCTGAGGGTACACGCCCAGACTGTTCTTGTACCCGTGCCCCTTGGCCTGCGTAAGGGGGAGGGGGAAAGGCACGTGTCAGTAGCCGCCAGGCACGCCAGTGGCTACAAAGCAGATCAGCGACCAGGGCCGTGTGACTGTCGCACGGCACAACGGGCCATTGATGGTTACAGAGTCGCAGCCGCAGCCGCAGCCACCCCGGCCCTCGCCTTGGATGCCGAGGTGTAGGAGTGCAGCGTCGCGCCCCCTGCCTGGCTGCCTGCGAACCCTGTCGCCCCTGCCGCCCGCTTCTGCCGGTGCTTGCCCTGCGCCTGGTACGTGCTGCGCGATTGGAAGCCGTGATGGGCACTCGTGCCCGCCCCCGCCCCCGCCCCGCCTCCCCCCTTGGCCCGGGCCACAACCCTTGGGCCCGGGATGGACCCACTGGCCCCGCCAATGGGGGGCAAGTTGTGGTCCCCGTCGTGCTCCGTGTCGCTCGCTTCTGAGGGCACCTTGGAGTTGGCGCGGCTGCGGGTGACGAAGACGCAGGGGAAAGTCAGGTCAGGCCATGCAAAGCCGGGCAAGCACGGCGCTGACCACGACACAAGGGGCGACACAAGGGGCGCCAGTCGCTGCGTCAAACCACCCTCTCAGGTCTCCTCAACAGCGAGTGCACGCAGCACAGTAGACCTTACCATCTCATCCCACTTCCCAACACCACCCGAGCCATCCATGCTGTCATCTCGCTCACCTGTAGGACGTGCCGTGGACGGGCGGGATGCCGTCGTCCTTCTGCCGCATCGTGCCGCGCTGGATGCTCGGGAGCGTGTCGGAGCTCTTCTCCGCGTGCAGCTTGCCGCCCGCGGCCCCCGCCCCGGCGCCCGTGCCCGCCGCCGCGCCCGGCCCCGGACCCGCCTCGCTCTTGCGGCTCCCCGCGTCGCCCCGCCCGCGCCCTTCCGCCCCGTACAGCGACAGGCTGCCCTGACTCAGGCTCAGCTCCGGCGCCATCATGGCCCGCTGGCGCTTCTCCGCGTCCCGCAGGTCCTTGAAGTACGGATGCCGCAGCGCCTGCCGCGCCGACAGCCGGTCGTCGGGGTTGTACGCCAGCAGCCTGCGGGCGAGGGGCAGGGATTGAATCAATGCGATGGCTCATGCTCCGTCAATGACAGATATTGACTAGGATGACTAGGGTAGTGGGATAGCACCGTCAGCGGCCAGCTCTCCGGCTATGGCCGTCATGACGGCTGCCCCGACAAGTCATCGGACCCTTTGCCCCCATTGGCCCGCATCCTCACCGGTTGATGAGGTCGACGCACTCGGCGGGCACGTGCGGCACGAGCTTGTCGATGCCCATGCCCTGCTGCGGCGGGAAGTTGCAGTCCATGTGGGAGGACAGGCGCTTGAGCCGCTGCAGGAGCTCCGGGGGTGGCGTGCCCACCACGTTGTGGATCTTCTTGATCTGGTCCAACTCGTTGTTACCGGGGAACTGCGTGGTGGCCGTGGGGAAGAAAATGAGGATTGAGGCGGGGGTCGGGCGGCGCATTGAAAGCGAGCGGCGTGCCACTGCGCACAAACGGGACGTGTCGTGGGCGTGCGCATGCGATGCAGGCGCGACTGCATTTCCTCACCAGCGGGAAGAGGGACACGATCTCAAAGAACACGCACCCCACGCCCCACATGTCCATCTTGTAGTTGTAATAGCCGTCTGTCAAGAGGCACTCGGGCGCCCGGTACCACCGCGTGCTGATGTACTGCGGAGGCGGGTCGCAGGGCCCGTCTCGACATGTCCGGGGTCGGCTTATGCGAGCACGAGGTGGGCCGCCGCAGCTGCCATCACCTCCGTGAAGGGCTGCTTGGAGTGGATGCCGCGGCAGGACCCGAAGTCCGCGAGTTTGAGGCTTTCGTCCATGATGAGGATGTTCTCGGGCTTGATGTCGCGGTGGAAGATGCCGTTGCGGTGCATATGGTCCATCGCCTTCATCAGCTGGTACATGTAACGCTTGACGCGGTCCTCCGCCACGTAATGGCGGCGCCCGCGGATCAGCTCGTAGATGTTCATGTCCATGAGCTCGAAGACGAGCGCCAGACGGCCCGTCGGCTGGTCGTAGAGCACCTCGAGGAGCTTGATAATGTTGGGGTGCGGCGACAGGCGCCTGCGGGGGAGGGGCGCGGGCCTCCGTGGGCCCTCGCGAAGGGGAGCGAAGAAAGGCGCGTGCGCCGAGGGCGACGGAACGCCGGGCGGCCACGCGCGGCGGGCTTCGGGGTGGCATGTTGCGCAGCACTCGCCGCAGAGCCTGGATCTCCCGGAGGTTGTTGACCTGCTCCAGCGAGTCGAAGTGGTTCTTCATGCACTTAATTGCCACATACTTGCCGTTCTTGATGCACTGCGCCTTCAGGACCTCGCTGAAGGTGCCCTCGCCCTTCTTGGCCACCAGGCGATACTCTGCTCCCGGAAGGAGGATTGCGCTCGCCCGACCCCACACCCAGACACTCAGAGTGCCCAGACTTCCCGCTTCGATGGCAAAGGCCGGCAAACAGACCCCAGCGGCCCGGAACGCCCAGCCATGGGGGGCAGCGGCCTGCGCCGCGCCGCGAGGCGACGACATTCGCGTCCGATAGCCAGGCCCATTGGCCCGCGACTCACTGTGCATCGCTTCGCCCCCGCTCTACCCCCACGTCCCGTCGGGACCCTGCCTGCCCTGCCTGCCCTTCCAGGGCTGCCGCGCCTCTCGTCAACAGTCCGCTGAATCGCAGTGAGATGCAGCGGAAGGGGGGACGCTCTCAAGGACGCTCTCGGGCCCTCGGAAGCGACGAACCGGCCAGCTAGCTATCGCGAGGAGCCACGCAGCGCGAAGGCACCTTAGGTCACTGATATGCCAAGCTACATCTCGAGGCGATCCCGAAAGCGCGGACGGCTTCAGAGCAGGGCAACTTCGGTCAGACACAGGTCGTACCCTCTCCTTTTTGCAAGCAAACGCGTCCGCTGGCTCGCCGGACAGATCGTTGTGTTCGTCGCGAGTCAGCCTGCGCCTGTTCTCCTCTGGGATCGGGCAGAAACTGTTGGCCTAGGTGCACGCCCCTGAAAACGCGAGACGAAGCAGCGAAGGCGCGCTGTCCGAGTCCCTGCCTTTGATCCGTCATCTCACCACTTCGCTCAGGGGTGCGAGCGGGTCCCCCCGCCGATCTGCGGGGCGCGTCCTTTCCCATGGCGCCTCGGGGATTGGGGGCGCTCCTCGCGATCGCCGCGGCGCTTTCAGGGCTGAAGTGCGTGCGCGCCCGATGCAAGTATCCGTCCATCATCCATCGGCAACGCAAGTCCGCCCATCGCGCACGTCCTGGCCCCCTCCGCCCCCGCAGCGTGGCGTGGGGAGCGGCGTTCAACGTGACGGACCTCCGGGAGCGGCGCGAGGCCGGGGACGGCGTGATTTTTATGCTCCTGAGCCAGCTGCAGGACGTGCTGAACGCGCCGGACCGGACGGCCGACGTGGTCGTCCTTCTCCAGGCGGGGCAGGCCGGCGTGAACACGATGGGCCAGCTCCTCTTCCAGCGCCTCTCCCAGGCCGTCGAAGAGTACAAGCGCACGCACAGCGAGCGGGCCGCTCAGGAGATCGAGGCGAGGGCTCGATGCCTGCAGTTCGCCGCGTCTCGCGTGACATGCTCTCCATTCCCGACCGCGCCGATCTTGCGCCGTGCCACGGGTCCGCCGTCGCCTCTCCGTCCCCAGATGTATCGCCAGGACCTTGAATACCTCAAGCAAGTTCCGCGCGTGATGGAAGAGCAGAGCCGGGAGTTCCGCGTGGCCGCCCGGTCGTTCCATCGCAGCCTGGCCGAGACGGGCCGGGAGGACGCCATCTTCTTCGTGGAGCTGCCCGAGTCAGACATGACCTTCAAGTGAGCAATTCTTAGGGGGTGGCTGGACCCCTGGTCAGAGTCGGCGCACATAGCTGGGGCACTGTGGCAGGGTGGGTGAGTGCGAGGGAGGTGGTTGCGGCAGCATGTCGTCCCTTCCCGCACTGATTCCCTGCGCGTTTTCGTTCCCAGGACTGCCGCCAAGGAGCTCGGTCTGCAGCAGGCCATCGAGGTGGCCTACTTCCCCACCACGGCCAGGTTTGCGCCTGTGGATGACCGGCGCATCGACCTGAAGGAGCACCCCGAGGTGAGAGGGGAGGGCGGTGGGTGAGCGTGGGATGTCAGCAAAGACGCGGTGACCGGCTTAGCGTACTGCAAGTTAAGAGGGTTGGGGCTTGGTAGCGCTGAACGAAGGACGTGAACCCTTTCAACCCTCGCCCACTCCCCAGACGCCCTTCACGGCTGAGACCCTGGTGGATTGGGTCGGCAAGCGGTCGGGCCTGCGTGCAGCCGTCCACCGATGGAGTCTCTTCCGCACCTGGTGGTGGCCCTTCCTGGCAGTCGCGGCACTCCTCGCGCTGCTCTACCTCGGACTCTTCCTCACCCTCTCCGGGCTCGCCGCCAACCCGTGGCTCATCAGCGGCGTGCTGCTCACGCTCTGGTGGTTCAGGCGAGGCGTGGGTGTATTGTATGCTGTGCCCCTGGCTGGTTCTCGCACCACAGTTCGTCAATCGTCAACGCATCCATGCGCACGCTCACCCCACAACACCACCGCTCGCACACTCACCCCACCGCACCCCCGCACGCTCACCCCACGCTCACCTTACGCTCGCCCCCACAGCTCCTCCGGTGGTCTCTTCAACATCATCAAGCACGTCCCTCTCGTGGCCGTCGCCCCCGCCGGGCCCGGCCGCCCCAGGCAGGTCCACTTCTTCCTGGACCATCCCCAGATGCAGCTGGGGCTGGAGGGCTACTCCATGGGGGCGTGCATGCTCATCGCGTCCGCACTGCTCCTACTCGTCACCGGTGAGGCGACTCCACTCACATTTGTTAAGTTGCCGTCATGCAATATCGCTTGCAATCTGGTGCATCCATTTCCTCATTCCCGCCCCCTCGCCCATCCTCCTCTCCCTCGCACCACCCTTCTCACTCACCCACTACCCTCTTACCCACCCCTTCACCCATCACCCACACGTGTTACCCCCCCATCATCGACCCTCCCATCCATCCCCAGTGGGCGTCCCCAAGATGCCCCCCGGCAAACAGCGCATGGCGGGGCTGGTGGTGTCGGTGGTAGCGGCCGCCTGGGCCGTCCTCATCCACGACCTCTTCCACCGCAAGGCGGGGCTGCACATCCGCCCGTTCGTATCCATGGCCGTCTTCGAGCCGGTGAGAGTGCCTGACTGTTTTGATCGCGATGTCTAATTGTGTCGATACTGGTACACGAGCCCGTGACAGTAACAAGGCAACTGCGATATTAGTTCCACGCAAGGGTTAAAGAGGGTGCACACTCGCTCCCTTAACATCGCCCCACGCCCCTGTCCCTGACCCACAGGTTTTCAGCGCTCTCCGTCTCGACTTTGTCAACGCCATTCCCTTCTTCGTCGCTGCTCTTGTCTTTGTACCCACCGTCTATTTCACCGTCAAGCTGCTTGACTGGGGTATTGGGGGCAAGCGAGGGAGCGGTGCGACTGGTGTTGCTGAGGGGGTTACGGGGAGTGGTGATGGTGGCGACGGCGGGGTGGCAGCGGGGGAGGGAGCAAGCGGGGGGGCAGGGGACGGTGGGGAGGGGACACAGAGGGCAGACAAGGCGGCGGAGTGAACGACGCGGCTGGGTGCTGTGTTGGTTGGAGTTGTGTTGGTGCGTGTTTCTGCAAATTCTGTAGACTGTCGTTAGTGTGAAGTCCTCGCGCTTCCATCATTTGAACAACGTGGTCAATGGTAAATGGTAACGTTTCAGCAATCAAATTTTATCGATTCATTGTTGGTTTCAATAGGCGGCCCGGCCGGCCCCCCGCGTATGTCACACTTATCACAACCGTCGCATCGCCACCCTGCCACCGCCCCTCCCTCTGAACAAACCGCCTCACTCGGCGGGCCCGCCCACGGCGACCGTCCCGCGGGGCCCAAGGAACGACGACTGGCGCCCGGGGCGGTCCACCCGCGACTGCACCACGCGACCCCCCGTGCCCTCGTCGGCCGCGTCTGCCTCCTTCTCCGCAGCCGTCTCCTCCCTGGTCTGCTCGAAGAACTCCTTCTCCAATGCGAGCATCTCCTGCTCCGTCATCGCGCCCAGCTCCTCGCCCTGACCCTCGTTGGCCTTCTTGCGCGCCCGGGCCTGCGAAGTGAGGCGGGGGAGTGGCTGACATGATGCACTCGTGATCAACTTGCCAACACGGCATTCAATATAACCAGATGATTGTGAGCTAGCACGCAGGAGCACCGGTCGTACCGCCAGGCCGTGCCTCATCTTGTCACCCCCCCCACACCCCGCACACCCCCACTCTCTGAGCCACCCCCCTCACCTTGGCCTCCCTGGCCCGCGCCTCGAGGTTCTTCTCCCTCTTGAACTCCCTCTCGAACAGCTGCTGAATGGCCTGCTTCTCCCCGGCCTGGAGCCCCACCAGGCTCTCGGACAGCTCCAGCACGTGCACCGAGCCACGCTCGTCGCCCACCGACACCACGCGGCCCTGGGGCTGGATGTTGAAGGACGTCAGGGCGCGGTCCGACACTTGCAGCGACAGCGTGGGGGAGCCGCTCTGCGGGGAGGGGGCGGAGGTGCAGTGTGGGAGGTGGTCACGTGCAGTGGGACGTGCGACGTGCGACGAGCCGCGCGACGTTGCTTTGTAAAGTAACATCAGTGGGCCTTCGCGATGAGCCGCATCCAGCATCGCCGGAACTCAAAAGCACGTCTTGCCTTGTGGTAGAGGTCCCAGACGTCGAACACGCCGTCCTGGCGGGTGGTGAAGAACACCCCGGGCCGCGTGGGGGACCAGCCGCCGCCCGTGAGGTAGGTGTTGTAGTAGGGGGTGGTCATGATGGGGGTCTTGATGTCCTCGGACCACATCATGGCGCACCAGTCGCCCACGGTGAGGAAGTTCTTGGGGTAGAGCGGGTTGCGCTTCAGGGCGTAGACGGGCCCGCGGTGGCCCGTGCCGCCCGAGCCGTACGAGGCGCCCACGCGGTCCGCGGGGGTCTTGGCCTTGCGGTTGCACGAGATGACGACGCCCTGCTCGGTGCCGATCATGAACTTGGTGGCGCCGGCCGCCGCGTCGTACTCGAGGCTGCACGCCCCCAGCACCGCGTTGGGCGTGGCCTTCTCGGCCACCGTGAGCGTCTCCACGGGCTCCTGCATGCGCCGGACGTCCCAGAAGAACACCTCCCCGTCCGTCGAGCACGTCATGATCTCCACGCCCGTCTTGGACTGGAGCCAAGCGCAGTCGTAGATGGGGTCCTTGTGGGAGTTCTCGATCGGGGACATGCCCACGGGGCGACCGCCCTGGCTCACGTCGAACCACACCAGCTGCCCGTTGTACTGCCCCGCGCCCAGCCAGTTCTCGTTCTTGGGGCTGTAGTTGATGCAGCACAGCTGGGACGCGGGCGTGAGCGTCTCGCGCGGCGTCGTGGGGTTGTTCATGTCCCAGATGTACGACTGCGGGTCGGGAAGTGAGGTGACAGGGTCAGGAGGTAAGCCGTGGTTGCGCAAGTGCGGCTGCTAGACGACATGAGACGACGGCACATGTGCCGTGGGCCCTTGCCTGCAGCGGCATGTTGGTGGGCTGGGACTGGAAGCGTAGGATGGAGTAGGCGACTGCGACGCGCGTCCCCGAGTGGTGGTAGGACAGGTACGATGCCGACCGGGGCACGGGCGAGGGGTCCCGGAACACGGTCAGAGTCTTGGCCTCCGGGAGCTCATTCGAGTGGTCCACCTCGACGTCCGTGAAGAAGCTCTCGTAGATGTTGACCGCGTTGTTCTGCTTGATGACCTCCTCAGCCGTCGTGCCCAGGCGCGCCACGGTCGCTGCGGGGTGGGCCGGGTGGGCGGGAAAGGGGTTTGAATGGTGCCTGGTGGCTGACGGAGACTCGGATGTCGACTGCGGCGGTCGCTCTGGGTTCTGGCCACCGCTGGCATCCCCTACGTTCACCAACACCAGCCGCCCCATGTTCATCGTTGCGCATGCCATGCTGACCACGCTTGATCCTTCTCATCCATTCCATAACCAACTCACCGATGTACTCCTCGTCCCTCTCGACGCGCTTGATGAGCCGCGTCGTCTGCGTGGCCTCTTTCGAGTCCACGTCCTTGGGCCAGCCACCCTCCGTGTGCACCATGCCAATCGTGCGGTATGTCTTCTGCTTCGTGTTCACGTAAGCCTCCGAGAACTGCGAAAGAGGACGTCGCGAGACGATTAGATCACAGCAAGGGGCGGAACGCAGAGCTGCTGAGAGCAGGCACGGCTGGGCTGCGTGAGGCAAGGGTGCAGGAGGGGCGTGGGAGGGGAGCGGGTCTGCGCGTGCGGTTTGCCCTCGCCTGAGGAACGACCTCGACGATCGTGGTGCACGGCTTGCGCTGGATCATCTTCTTTTGAAGCTCCTGGTCCGGGCGTTGGTCGTACATCAGCTGCAGGGGCGCGAGGTTGCAGGTTAACTCAGAGTCAGCAATCACCGCTTGCTTTGAGCGACAGCAGAGCTTCAGAGCAGCGCGGCGCGAACGCCGGGGCTGCGCGAGGGCAGAGCATGGGCCGTTCGTACATCCTCGCCCTCTCTGCACGCACCTCGGCCTGGAACTCTCGGAACGTCGGGTGCCGCCCGAAGTCCTTCCGGAGCCGGATATACTCATATGATATCTGCGGGGAGAGGTCGAGGCGGCGCGCTGGAACGGACCCAAACTACGTCGCATACATGCACTGCCCCTCCCGAGCGCGGGTCGAGCTGCCGGCCCTGTCCCGCAGGCTCAGCTGAGAGTTGTTACGGTATACGAGAGCCTGGAGAAGCCGCAAGCTCCCTCTCACCTCCATCTTTCACCGCGGCACTCTGCCGTGCCTGCAGGCCCAACGCCACCCTGCGCACACGCGGGCTGGGCGAGCGTGAGTGGCGCCCAGGGAAGAGCGACATTGAGATGATGCGCGAGCGTCGCCGTGGAACGCTGGCGAGCAGAGGCTCGCGAAGAGCTGGGCCACACAGCATGCGTTCCAGCACTGCGTCTCACCCCGCGCCTCCCCCGCTCCCGAGACCGCGGCCCCCGCGATTCCTAGCCGCTCAGTGGGTCTCGCTTGCTCGGACGGCGCGTCTTATTTTCGTCACTGCTGCGGATCCCGGCGCCTCTCCACGCATGCATGTGCAGGCTTCTCGCTGAACCTACCTGCAGCGAGAGAGGGAGAGCACGCGCAGGTGATGTCGGCAAGCCACAACGGGTACAAGGTCACTGTGGGCCCGCAGGTCGGCCGTCCAGCGGCACAGGCGACAGGAAGCTGAAGCTCTCAGCCGGGATGGCGCGGATAGGAACGTCGAGCTTACGCACAAACCATGCATATCACAAACAAACCACACAGCGCTCAAGGAATTCCGTTCCCCCAGTCTCCGACCATCCCTGACCTGGTCACGATCAATGCCCCCACAACGGAGCGTCTTTATCCCACCAGGCTCACGCGAACGCTACTAATCGGTACCCGGCAAGCGGAGGGGAGCCTCCTGTCATCGGGAAAACCGCGAGTCTGGCGTCAGTCGGATCATCCCCGTGATACCCAGGAATCGTGGGGATCATCCCGCTGATCCCGGGGTATCAGAGGGATCATCCCAGTGATCTCACTGACGACACAGACTGTAATGTAAACCCTCATTGAGCCCAGTGATTCCAGCCGCGCGCCCGATCTCCCTGGGGAGGCCGTTTTACGCGGCGCGGTTACGGCCACGGCGCACCCGGGATGCGAGAGGCCGCTGGGAGCAGTTTCGCGGCATTTCGTCGTGGTCGGGGATCGCGGGGAGCGGGGCCCACTCGGGAGCGCAGCGGCGCCGGAAGCGTTAGCCGAGGCTATCCCGCCGCCTATCTTCCTTCTCGGCCGCGATCAGACCTATCTTGATCGCGATCGGACGCATCTTTTGGGCACCCGCGCTCCGGGGCCCGCGCGGCCCGGGGGGCTCCGTTCGGCCCGTAATCGCTCCCTAGCGTAGCTATTGGTATTTCAATCCCTACGCCGAGGTTACATGACCATCCGTGACGCTCTAGGCAACGCACTCATGCACGCACATGCAGCCGGACTCGGGCGGCCGCAGGCGCGACGGGAGCGCGCAGCGACCACCGCCAGAGGCACCGACCGCTTGTTCCGGACGCTGCCGCTCCATCGGGGAGCGGCGCTCCGGCACTCGGGCCAGGCACTCGGGAGATGGTGGCGTGCGCGACTCCGCCGTGCCGACGGCCGCCCCAGGAGTCGATGACCACCGCTGCGGGGCGCCGCGGACGCCAGACGACAGACAAGGGGCATGGGTCGGCGGACGAGCCATGGCGGGCCCGGCCAGCACCCGACCAGCGCCGGAACTTGGGACGAGGTGGCACGTGCGCCTGCGTGCTTGTTAGGCGAAGTTAGAGTCAGTCTCGGGGTGAGAGAGTGCAGGCACGGTGCCAGGTACAGTAAGCAAGTACAGAGATACCACGCTGGCGGACCAGCCCTTCGTCCCTCCCAGCCAACCAACCCCCCCTTGCACACCTGACCGTGTCGCAGACCCCACCGGTAGCGCAGCAGACCAACCGCGCACCTCGGGGACAGCGACAATGTCCGACCTGATCTAGTCATGCGTATGCTGCATCTCACCTCACGGGAGCTGGCCCCTCCCCTCCCCAGCCACGTCAGCACACCTCGCAGATGGCTCAGCAGCAGGCTGCACTCTCACCCTAGAGAGGGACGATGATCCAGCGCTGTTCGCACCAGCAGCGCCGAGCCTCGCCTGTGCGCGGTGCTGTCGCTGCAGCCCTGCAATCCACCCCCGCTTGCCTGGAGGACTGACGACCCCTGAGCCTGCCTGACCCACAGAGCGCGCGCTGGACTTTCCTCACCTCCGCTTCCACGCCCTCACCATGCCCGCCTTGAACCCTGCATCGCAACCTGCGCTGCAGCTCACCATGCTCGAATGCGACGCGTGTGGAACGCAATTCGATACCCCGGCCAAGCTCGCCCGGCATCAGCAAAGATGCCCTGCGCTGTGGGGCTGGAGATATGGCGAGGAGAGCCGCCAGGAAGCACCCCGCCCCGCCGCCCCACACGAACACTATGTCTCTCCGTCTCTGCGAGGCTCGGACGGGCTGGCACGCGACAGCGCCAGCGCGGGACCAGACCAAGAACTGCGGGAGGAAGACGGGACGGCGGACGTTGCTGCGGGCAGTGATGGCGAGAGCGAAGATGTAGGACTCGCGTGGCTCCACTACGCCGACACGGACGTGGACATGGACGTGGACATTGACTCGGAGAGGGGTGAACCGCCCGAGAGCGCCGGAGCGCATGATGCGCCCCAAGAGGACGCTCCTGGAGTCTCCTACCTTCCTGCGCCCGGGGAGTACGAACCGCTGAAGCTGCCGGAGGACCTGGAGGCATGGCGGGCCAGGAGCAGGGACAGTGACGATGAGTACCTGAGCCAACTTGAAGCAGGGGCGCAGTTCATGGCATCGCTGACGGCAGCGCATTTCGATTGCTTCGTGAAGCTGCGCCCCGACATCCGCGACGACCTTCTCGACCTCGGGCGCTCCCACCGCACGTTCCACACCTCACTCAACAGCATCCATGGCCAGTACGAGGTGCGTCACGCCGCGGTGCCGCTTGTGTCGAGGGCCTTGGACGCGGCCGAGGGGGCTGACGCCAACCAGTGCACGCACGGCCTGCAGGTTTTGCAAGAGGAGGGCAGCACAACCATCATCTACCAAACGATAACGGTGCTGAGGGACATGCTGGTGCACGCGGAGCAGATCAAGCCCAAGACGCTCGTTAAGTTGATGCGAGACTTCAGCGAGGCACGGGAACGGTCACGCCAGGCGCGGGCGAGACCACATGAGACGCATCCCAGCATCCACGAGAAGCTCACCTTCTCCCGGGCGAAGGGGTATAGCGACATAGCCGAGGCTGTCGCTGGCAAAGTCCGCCCCGAGCTGCACGCCCGGCTGCTCCTCGTGCCCGTCGCGTACAGCATCGACGGGGTGGAGATGACCAAGGGCGCATCGACGACGCCCATCCACATGCACCTCCTGTCGCCTTGCAAGGCCGTGAGGACAGGGACGCCGCGAACCGTGGCCACCGTCGAGTCCATGAAGGCGAGAGGAGGATTGCCGGCGTTGCAGCCCACACGTCCACCACCACGCCGCGTGTATGAGTTGTCGCTCGAGGCCCCCGCAGGTGTCCGGGATCACTCCGGGGTCACAGGCAGACCTGAACAACAGAGAGGCCATCCAGCGGCGGCTGGCTGCCGTGGACCGGCAGCTGATTGGCGTGGCGAGGTCCGGTGGGGTGTGGATGACCCTCCCCGACGTCGGGAGAGTCATCGTCTTTCCCGTCTTGGCGGCGCAGCTGAACGACATGATGGCCAACTCGTCCACGCTGGCCGTCAGGTCGTGCCCGCTGTGCCTCCAGGATGACTGCCGCACGCCTCGCACCGTCGCGCTGCATCGCCTCCAGGTGCAGCACATCCTGCGCTTGAGGAGGGACGTGGGGACGGCCAGGGCCAACGAACAAGCCATGGAGAGCAAAATTCATCCTGTGGTTCCTGCCCTGTCGTACTGGGACGAGTTCGGGTCGGACTTGTATCAGGGCCAAGCACCTGACCCCATGCACACCGTGGAACTGGGAATGTTGGGCAAGACTGTTCCCTTCTGCATACTGACCGTCCTCTACAACAACGCGGCAGCGGGAGAGTCTGCGACAAAGGCAAACGCCCTCTTGGCTGCGTTCGCATCGATCATTGCGGATGCCAAGGTGAGCTGCAGGTCAGGCAATGGCGTGCGTTGCCTGCAGTGGCGCCGCAGCTGCTCGGTATTCACCTGGCATGTCCATCGTCGTGTGGGTGGAGCGCAGGCCCCGGCATGGATCCACGCCCGTCCGTGGGGCGAGACCTTCCAGATCGTGCTGAGCCTCGTGGACCCGTTTGGGAAGATAAAGGCGTACGAGGCGAGGTTCTTGATCCAAGCTCTGCCTTTCGCCCTCGTCGAGCTCTTCTCTCGAGGCGAGGCCGACAGTCAGCGCTGCGAGGGCATCGGGAGGAGCTGCGGGTATCGCGATGCGGGCCGGGGAACCCCGGGAGTGTTTCCCCACCACCACATCCCTTGCAGAGCCTACGGGCAGCAAAGACGTGCACGACGAGAGGGTTGGGCTCGTGGCCGTAGCCCTGGCATGCCTTCAGCTCTATGCCGAATGGTCCCTGGAGAGCGCCACCATCGCAGGGGCGCAGGCGGCGGACGCGCAGCTGAATAAGGTCCTCCACGTGAGGCCTTCTCCAACACCAGCCCCATCGTTCGCTGCCCCTTACTCACTCTGGAAGCCTTGTCGCTGCCGTGTCGCCGCAGGTCGTGCTCAAGACGCTGCTGCGTGGCCACGAAATCGTCCGCACGGAGAAGCCCCTCTTCAGCAAGATCGAGAACAGCCAGAAGTGCCACGTGCTTTCGCATTTCCCTGCAGTGGTGGCGAGGAACGGCTCCATCATGTTGGGCAGCATGAACGACGCCGAGCGCATGCACAAGCCCATTGCCAACGCGCGCACGAACGGCAAGGGCGACGTGCAGGTACAGGCAAGAAGCGCCGCCCAGCGTAGGCGACGCGGGGAAGCCCACGCAGGACGCGTTTCTTGCGACTCACACGTCTCGATGCGGTCGCACGGCGCTCGACCCGCGTGCCATGCTGAGCCGCGCTGGACTGACCCCCGAGCCCTGTCGCAGGCGAGCACCAGCGTCATCTCTCAGAGGGCGGCCTCCGTCATCATGAGCCGGGCGAGGGCGGAGCAGCCGGTCCCGTCCCAGCCCGAGGACCAAGTGAAGGGCGTGAAGACCGTCCTGAAGAAGAACGACCTGTGCAGCGAGGGACGCGCGGAAGACTTCGTTTCTAAGGCGGACCTCCTGAACGCCCTCAAGGGCGCGGGGCTTCCCTGCCACGTCTTGGGCGAGGTCGCGCTGACCTCCACGGTCGAGATCGGGACGGCCAGCGGGGACCGGGCCAGGATCGTCGCCACCGACGAGACCCTGTCCTTCGTCGAGTACCTCCCGGACAGGGGCACGCTGCAGACGGGCAGGGTCGTGTGCGGGGTTGAGGCGAAGACCAGCTCCGGTGCCGGGACCTTCCTCTGCGCCCTGGTGGCCCCGGTGCACAGGGCCCCATGCGACCTGAGGTACCTGTCCAACCAGTGCTTGTCGTTCTACACCAACCTGGGAGCGCTGCAGCCTCCCCAGCTGTCGCTCCTGGAGCCTGCGGAGGGCGAGGCTCTGAAGTGCGTGCCCCTCCGCAACCTTCGGCGGCAGCTTCACGCCGTGAAAGTTGCTGGGAAGCTTCTTCACTGCGGCCACGTGCAGCAGGTCTGGGAGCACCACGCCAGCGGCGGCGAGGAGTAGGTGACCCCAGGAGCTCCCCGATGCTCGCGGTGCCAGGTCCCCGACGCCGGCGATGTCATCTGTATCGAGATAATTCTCCGAAGCCAGCCCCGCGCCCCCATCCGCAGCGCCATGACGGCGGGGACGGCTCACCTCCCATGCAGCAGCCACCTCCGTGCGGCGTAGCCGGCAAAGGCGCCGCAGCTAGCGAGATTTAGGTCACCTCAATCCATAGGCCAAGCGCTGCGTGCCCGATCGCGGCCGCGGCGGCGGTAGGCCTGGTCGAGCACGGGGACCTCCCCGGCGCCCCCGGGGGCCCGGCGAGCCCGCGAGCTCCCGCTCATCGCATAGATATGGACATCTCACGTTGAACAGCGGCGGCGCAGGGGAAGCGGACCCCGGATGCGTCGACGGCCCCCGTCTGCATGCTGGAGCAAGCTTTAGGACGCGAGAGGGGCCTCCGAGGCAGTCATTAGCACCAACTAGCAAATGTGCGGTCTCTCCGCCTCCTCTCGAGCCCCCTGAGCAAACGCGGGGGCGCGCACGCGCGTCAGGGCCGCGGCCCGGGATCGCTGGGATCACTGCGGCAGTGGCGGGGATCGCCGGGATCACGGGGATGATCCCGGCGATTCCCGGGGATAACTGGGATGAATCCAGTGATTCCCGCGATCCTTCTGATCCGAGTGACGTCAAATCGCCGGGTTTTCCCGATGGTGCCCCAGAGCCAATGACACAGACTCGCTAGCAGGGGTCTCCCCCATTTCGCCAACTCGGTCGCCTCCGCACCATCATCGGCGCCCACCGCATTCTAGAGTTTTACTACTGTGGTTTAGGTGGAAGCGTGCTTTGAAGAGGCTCGGGGACAGCGGCAGCGGTAGAGAAGAGGTCAGTGCCGATTCGTGGCAGGGTTCGGTCGCTGTCCTTCCCAGAGAACTGCATCAAATAAAACTTTTCTGCCCACTCAGCTTGATGCCGTTTCTTGCTTTGGTTGCTTGTTTCCCACGCAGAGGCAGGCCTAAGCGGTGATTTTTTAACTCATTTTCCGCCATCCTTGTGCCTGGTGTATAGATTAAGGGCTGACGAAGGCAGCGGTGGGTCTTTCCGTCGCAGGCGCTCGACACGTGCACGGGACATGCTCACATGCTGACGGGCGCGAGTGGAAGCCGGAGGCGCAACTAGAGAGCCGCGGCGCATTGATGCTACAGTTGTGACATAGGAGGGAGACCCCAGCCGTGCTTGGGCGGGGATCGGGGTGAGGCGTCGCGCGGCTGGAGGGGACTGCATGCTCGACCGTCGTGCAGGCTGGCACGCGCGAGCCTGGGGGCGCTTGCCATTCGCCCGCTCGCCGGTGTGACAAGAGCATCGTCGCAGTGGCTCGCTGGGTGCCAACGCCCCCCTTCGCCCTGCGCGCCTCAGGATGGCGGGCTCTTTTAGCCGAGGGTCTCGGCTCGACCCCCTCCGCGACCCGCCCCACGCGTCCAAGTCCGGGAATGGGACGCTCGGGAACGGCTTCGGCTCATTGACGAACGTGGCCGATGCCGCGAGTGGCGCCAAGCGCGGCGCGACCCTCCCGCCCCTGCGAGGCGAGGCCAAGCGCCAGCGGTCCAAGGTCACGCTCACGTCCTTCACGGCGGTCCCTGCGGGCGCCCTGCCGCTGTACGAGGGCGTGATCGAGGAGGACTTCCACACGGACATCCGCACGGGCAACGACGTGATCGAGTACTACGCCCGCTACGGCCACGGGGCGCGCGTAAAAGTGTTCCACTGCAACCGCGCGCTGCCGCCCGGGCAGGGGTCGCCCTACGAGCTCACGATCGTGC
Source organism: Protoeuglena noctilucae (assembly GCA_958009085.1). Classification (NCBI taxonomy): domain Eukaryota; kingdom Viridiplantae; phylum Chlorophyta; class Pedinophyceae; order Marsupiomonadales; family Marsupiomonadaceae; genus Protoeuglena; species Protoeuglena noctilucae. Next base: position 148,029 of record OY253681.1, read on the forward strand.
CCCGGCAATGCGTGGACCTGGAGTACTACACCATCACCGCCGCGGGCGTCGTGCACCACCCGGACGGGCCGGGCGAGCCGGAGTACACGCCCATTGGGGAGTGGCTGCGGGAGCAGAGCATCTACAACCTCATGCGGCAGATGCGCTTCTTCAAGTACTACATCCACCAGCGGTTCTTCTCCCAGGCAAGCGGGGGCGGGGGTAGGCTCATCAAAAGAGCACGAGTGCGTTGGGGTAGCGTGCATGATTGGCCGGCGCTTGCTCCGGTCTCCCGCAGTGGCGCAACATCTCCCATCGCCTGCGCTTCGACAAGATGCGCAAGCGCGTCATGGACCGGGCCTTCATGGCCAAGCCGGCCCTGTGCGACGCCATCCTCAGCATCCGCACCCTCGTCACCCAACTCGGGTCCACCAGCGCCGTCAGGTGAGCGCGCCGTCGCAGCTAGACTTTCATCGCTCTCATACCTCTTTGTCTACGTCGGCCAGGCTGGCATGGGCGGCTGGCGTATGCCCAACCGAACGTGCCAACCCGGATCGGCATTTTCAAACTAAACCTCCTCCCTGCGCCCCGCTGCAGCCTGGAGGAGGGCAAGGTGTACACGCTGGAGGAGTTCCAGGCCGCACAGCGCGAGCACCGGCAGCAGAAGGCGTCCCATCAGCTCGAGAGCATCATGGACCACGTCAAGGCATCTTTGCAGCGCGTCATGCAGTCGATCCTCAAGCAGGAGGAGAGCGTGCGGAAGGAGATGATCGAGTTCGAGTCGGACCCGTCCCGGGGAGCCGCGCAGGGCAAGTCGACGGTCAAGGTGCAGGTCGAGGTGAGCGGGCGAGGGGGGATACGACAGTGTTGCACCCTGCGAGCGAGGGAGTGGCTGCAGGTCGGCAGACACGGCGTGGGTGATTATAGAGCTAGAAGAGCTTAACAGTCACTTGGCGGCTGCCGTCAAGGAGATAAGGAGCCATCGTTTCCTACTGCTGAGCCCATCCCTCCCTCCCCACTCCGCAGTACATGCAAAAGTCTAAGATGCACCGGACTCTGAAGCAGGAGGTGGAGTTGCTGCCCAACCTGGTCCGCATGGTGGACCTGATGATCGTGGGCGCCCTGTGCGACGTGGTCACGAACGGCGTGGCTGCGCTGCAAGAGGCGTTCGAGCGGTCCGGCGTGCTCCTCACGTCCGTCACGTTCGCCGACGAGGGCCGCACGTTCGATCCCGCGCTGCGCGACATCCACGCGGAGTTCTCGGAGCACTTCGTGGACCAGCTGCTGCGCCTGGTGGCGGGCGTTCCCCGCGTGCTGCACCACCAGCACTTCCTGCCGCTCTTCCAGAAGCAGCTGGGCCGCAAGGCGCTGGGCCCGGACCTGGCGAGCGTGGTGCTGACGAGCAAGCACATCAGCCGGGCGCACATGACCCTCGAGCGCACCATCGCCAAGTCGTTTGCCGAGGCCGATACCCGCACCAAGCATCTGGAGGAGCTCCGGGCCATCGTGGAGTTCGGGCGCGTGTGGGACGCCGAGGAGTACACGGCCAAGGAGAGGGACCTGGCGCAGTTCCGAAAGGACATGACGCTCATGCGGGCGTGGGGGCAGCAGGCGAGGAAGGGGCGGGGTAGCTGTGGGCGGGATGACTGCAGCGGTATTGGGCCGCGTGCAGGGTGGCACCGTGCACCTGCGCCTGCCAGTCGACCGCTGCTTAGTACTATTGCCACCGCTGTTGCCCACCGCAGGTGTCGGCGCTTGGGGAGACGTTCAGCGCGGGAATGCTGGTGGTCAGCATGAACCAGCTGCAGGCCCAGCTGTCTCTGGTGGTCAACGCGGCGCTGGAGACGATGCGGGCGATGCTCATCGTGGCCGCACGGTCCGAGTGCGCGCGCGTGCTGGCTCACTTCCAGGACCACGCCCGGATCATGTCGGAGCGTCCCACGGACCTGCACGGCTTCGCGGGGTTCCTGGAGAACGTGATGGAGCTCCAGACGGACCGGGAGGCCTTCATGGGAGAGGCCAAGCTGGTCGACGACATGTACAACATGCTGGTCCAGTACGAGGCGAAGGTGCCGGAGAACGACCGGCTGGTCGTCGACGACCTCAAGGACATCATTGTGACGTTCAACAAGGCGAGGGGATGGTGGCGGAAAGGGTCGGGAGAGGCGCAGCGGATGTCACTAGCGTGGCGGCGCACGCGATTTGATGAATAAGCACTGTCACTGCTTGCTCTGCCCGCCCACTCTCATCAGTAGCCATTGCCCTCTCTGCCATCCGCCTCTGTGCCATCCACACTTGCTATTCCTGGTCCAATACAATAAACAGCGTTGCCCCGACCCCCACAGGTGTTTGAGGAGTCCGGGACGTTCGTGGAGGAGAACAAGGAGAGCATGATTGCGTCCCTCGAGTCCAGCATCGGCTCTCTGTTCGAGGACCTGCAGACGGTGGTGTCGGACCTTCGGTCGGGCACCTACGATCGCAAGGAAAACGACGCCGCGGAGATGGTCGCGTCGCTGGGGGCCCTGGCCGACAAGTACGAGTCGATGAAGGCGAGTGGACGGTGGAGAGTTGATCAGTGGGAGTCAGTGCGGTGTTGACTGGAAGTTGATTGCAAGGCGATGAATGCGAGTATATGAGTGGCAATCCATGCTGTGTTGACTGGAAGTCGATGGTGGCTAGCAGATGCTGCTGACTGAGAGTTTGAGACGAGGCGATGAAGGCGACGCGATACTGCCGAGTGATGCTGGTCACATCAAACCATTGACCCATCACGCTCTGCGTCACCGCGCCTGCAGGACCTGAGCGGCAAGTTTGCGCACTACCAGGAGCTGATGCAGCTGGGCCAGACGGACTACACGACGGTGCAGATGGCCGGTCGGGAGCTGAAGTGGCAGCAGGACAAGTGGGGCATGCTAGCGGAGTTTGAGGGCCTGAGCCGCGGGTGGCTGACGGACCGTGCGTCGACGCTGGACCCCGAGGCGATCCAGACGAAGGTCGACGAGATGAGCAAGGCCAACTACAAGATGATCAAGGCCCGGAAGGATGACCCGGTGTGCGCGCGCCTCAAGTCGCAGATCGACGGCTTCAAGGAGTGCATCCCGATGCTCACGCTGGTGGCCGACGAAGCTCTCAAAGACCGCCACTGGGCCGAGATTTACGCGCTGATGGGCCAGGAGTATGTGGCGGGAGAGACCGTGCCCAGCGTGCAGGGCCTGCTGGACGGCGGCCTGCCGCGCCACTTCGACGCTTTGGAGGCGATCGTGGGCAACGCGGTCAAGGAGAACAACCTGCTGAAGAACCTGGACAAGATGGAGCGCGAGTGGAAGGCGCAGGAGTTCCGCGTTGTGCCCTACAAGAGCGACTACATCGTCGGCGGCGTCGATGACATCCAGACGATACTGGACGACCAGATCGTCAAGATCCAGGCCATGAACGGGCAGCCGTACATCAAGCCCTTCGAGGAGCGCTCGAAGCTGTGGGAGGCCACGCTCACGCGTCTGCAAGAGATCCTCGACGCCTGGCTCAAGGTGCAGTCCACCTGGATGTACCTCGAGCCCATCTTCTCCAGCGACGACATCGTGAAGCAGATGCCCGAGGAAGGGGCCAAGTTCAGCCAGGTCGACGCCAACTGGAAGACGCTTATGAAAAACACCAAGGACGCCCCCTCCGTCATCCCCATCGCCCAGAGGCCCGAGGTGCTCGAGGTGCTGCTGAAGATCGACGGGCTGCTCGAAGAAATCCAGGCGAGAGGGGGGGTGACGTGGGGGAGAGGCTGGGTGGCATGCGCGGTAGCGGTCGCGTGGGTGTGGCGCGGTGGGGGCGTGCGGGGTGGGCTCGGGGGTGGTAGTCGAGGTGAGCTATAGTGCAGCTGTAAAGGGCCGTGCCACTCTCGCTGCACCTGCATGCCAACCCCTCGCACCCCACCCCACATGCCAACACCCTGCACCCCACCCCCCTCCCCCGCAGAAGGGCCTCTCGGCTTACCTGGAGAAGAAGCGTCTCTTTTTCCCTCGTTTCTTCTTCCTCTCCAACGACGACATGCTGGAGATCCTGTCAGAGACCAAGGACCCCACGCGGGTGCAGCCGCACCTGCACAAGTGTTTCGAGGCCATCGACCGCCTCACCTTCGAAGACACGCTCAAGATCCGGCAGATGGTGTCGGTGAGGGCGAGGCGGTGGACTTCGTCGACCCGGTCGACACGGTGCGGGCCAGGGGCGCGGTCGAGAAGTGGCTGGTCGAGGTGGAGGACGCCATGGTGCGTTCCGTGCACGACGTCATCCGGCGCGGCATGGAGAAGTACCCGGGGCAGCTGCGCAAGGAGTGGGTGCTGGACTGGCCGGGTGCGGTGGTGCTGGTCGTGACGGCCATGTTCTGGACCAAGGGGGCTATGGACGCCCTGGGAGCCGTGCAGGGCGGGCGGGAGGGTGCGCTGGGTGACTACGAGAAGCAGTGCACGCGGGAGCTGCTGGAGATCGTGGACTTGGTGCGGGGGGAGCTGACCGCGCTGCAGCGGGCAACGCTGGGGGCGTTGGTGGTGATGGACGTGCATGCGCGGGACGTGGTGACGGCCATGGTGGCCAAGGGGGTGGATTCCGACCAGGACTTCGAGTGGCAGGCGCAGCTGAGGACGTACTGGCAGGACGACACCAAGGGGGACAAGGGCATGACCGTCATGATGCAGATGATGTCGGCGGAGGTGAGGGGTGGTTGGGTTGGGGTGGGGGAGTGGTGGAGGCGGAGCGAGGGTAGCGGGGTTAATGATGCAAATGATGTTTGCTGAGGTGAAGGGCAGAGGCGGGGGTAGCGGTGGCGGCAGGGCTTATGTGGGGGTGTGGTGGTAGCGTCGGGATGCAGAGTGGGGTAGCGGTAGAGGCAGGGGCGGAGCGAGGGTAGCGGTGGTGGCAGGGCTGACGTGGGGGTGCGGAGGTAGCGTCGGGATAAGGGTGGGGTAGTGGTAGATGTGGTAGCGGAAGTGGCGGTGGTAGCAGCAGGGGCAGCAGCGCTGTGCAAGCCGTCACCCCTACTGATCCCCACCCCGCGCCCCTCGTCCTCCACAGGTGGAGTACGGCTACGAGTACCTTGGCAACTCCTCTCGCCTTGTCATCACCCCTCTGACCGACCGGTGCTACCGTACGCTCATGGGCGCCATCCACTTGACTTTGGGTGGTGCCCCAGAAGGCCCCGCGGGCACCGGCAAGACCGAGACGACCAAGGACTTGGCCAAGGCCATGGCTCGCCAGTGCGTGGTGTTCAACTGCAGCGAGCAGCTCGACTACTTGGCCATGGGGAAGTTCTTCAAGGGGCTGGCGTCGTCGGGGGCGTGGGCGTGCTTCGACGAGTTCAACCGCATCAACCTGGAGGTGAGAGCGAGTCTGAGAGGGGGGCATCCGATGAGCTGAGGCGTGTCATCCTCGAGATGTGAGAGTGAGCCGCTAGTCACTGGAGTGGATATGGGTGACCGACTCCATCGCTTGTGCACCCTCACACTCTCCCTTACTCCACCCACACCCACACCCGCGCCCACACCCACACTGCTACCCACATTCCCACCCACACCCCCACCCACACCCACACTGCAACCCAATCCACACCCACACTGCTACCCACACCCACACCCGCACCCACACCCGTACCCACACACCCACCCACACACCCACCCCCCTCGTTACCCCCCAGGTGCTGTCCGTGGTGGCCCAGCAGGTGCTCGACATCCAGCGCGCCATCAACGCCCGCCTTCGTGAGTTCGTCTTCGAGGGCACTGAGCTGCGACTCAAGTGGACGGCGTGGTGTGCCATTACCATGAACCCCGGGTATGCGGGGCGGTCGGAGCTGCCCGACAACCTCAAGGCGCTGTTCCGGACGGTGGCCATGATGGTGCCCGACTACGCCATGGTGAGTGAAGAGATGGTCACGTATGGCTACTGATGCTGGTTGTGATTGATGACAGCGTTTGTTTTGGTCGTCTTTGCCATCTCGAACACAACCCTGCGCCTTCTCACATTTCCACTGTAACAATTAGTAGCTACCCACTCCCGTCCGCAAAACCCAACCCTGTTCATATCGCTCCCCCCGCAGATTGCCGAGATCATCCTGTTCTCGTACGGCTACCTCCAGGCGCGCGAGTGCGCCAAGAAGATCGTGCAGTGCTACAAGCTCTGCTCCGAGCAGCTCTCCAGCCAGGACCACTATGACTACGGCATAAGGGCCGTCATCGCCGTGCTCCGCGCCGCCGGCAACCTCAAGCGCCGCTACCCCGACCAGGACGAGTACGTCCTGATGCTTCGCTCCATCACGGACGTCAACCTGTGCAAGTTTCTGTCGGAGGACGTTCCGCTATTCCAGGGCATCATCAGCGACCTGTTCCCGGGGGTCAAGCTGCCAGCACCCGACTACGAGCACATGGAGGCAGCGATGCGGGAAGCGTGCGCGGAGATGAACCTGCAGGCCACGGACTACTTCCTGCTTAAGTGCACCCAGCTGTACGAGATGGTGGTGGTGCGGCACGGGCTCATGATCGTGGGGTTGCCCTTCTCTGGCAAGACGCGGTCGTACCAGGTGCTGGGGCGCGCGCTGACCAAGATGCACGCGCTGGGGCAGGACGGGCAGGACGAGGTGGAGACGTACGTCATCAATCCCAAGTCGGTGACCATGGGGCAGCTGTACGGCCAGAACGACCCGGCGACGCACGAGTGGACCGACGGCGTGCTCGCCGTCACCTTCCGCGCCTGCGCCGGCGACCGCTCCTCGCGGCGCAAATGGCTGGTGCTCGACGGCCCGGTCGACGCCCTGTGGATCGAGAACATGAACACGGTTCTCGACGACAACAAGAAGCTCTGCCTCAACTCGGGCGAGATCATCCAAATGTCCACCAACCACTCCATGATTTTCGAGGTCATGGACCTCGCCGTCGCGTCCCCCGCCACCGTCTCCCGATGCGGGATGGTCTATTTGGAGCCCCACCAGCTGGGGTGGCGGCCGCTGGTGCGGTCGTGGATGGCCACGCTGCCCCCCCACTTCGAGGCGCCGCTGCGGGACGCGCTCACGGCGCTGTTCGAGTGGCTCGTGCCCGTCACGCTGCGCTTCCTGCGACGGGAGGTCCGCGAGGTGTCGCCCACGCTCGACGCCAACCTGGTCGTCACGCTCATGCGCAACGTGGCCGCCATGCTCGACCATGTGGGCGCGCAGGTGAAGGGGGAGGACGGGGAGCTCGCCTGGGACCGCGGGCGCTACGACGCGCTGGGCGAGGGCGGCTGCCGCACGCACGCCGAGGGGGCCTTCCTGTTCGGCCTGGTCTGGTCGTTAGGATGCACGGGCGCCACCCACGACGCGCGGGTCGAGTTCGACCGTTTCCTGCGCCTCGCGGTCGCCGGGCGCCTGTCCGAGTACACCAGCCCCTCGGGGGAGAGGTACGGGACGGCGGACGACGTCCCCGCGTCCCCGCCCGCGCTGTCGGTGCCGATGATTCCGGAGGAGGGCGGCGCGACGGTCTTCGACTATTTCTTCGACCGGGACGCGGGGTCCTGGCGGCGCTGGACGGACATCATGGACGCGTCGCCCATCCCGCCCGACGCCCAGTTCCGCAAGATCATCGTACCGACCACCGACACGGTGCGCTACACCTTCCTGATGGGCCTGAACGCCCGGCAGCGCTCGCCCATGCTGGTGGTCGGCGAGACGGGCACGGGCAAATCCGTGTACGTGCAGCAGTTCCTGCGCACGCTGCCCGCGGACGAGTTCGCCCCGCCGGTCCTCATCAACTTCTCCGCCCGCACCACGGCCAACATCACGCAGTACATGATCGACGGGCGCCTCGACCGCCGCCCGCCCAAGCGACTTGGCATCTACGGGCCCCCGGGCAACAAGCGGGCCGTCATCTTCGTCGACGACCTCAACATGCCCAACAAGGAGGAGTTCGGGGCGCAGCCACCCATCGAGCTCCTGCGCCAGTGGATGGACCACAGCGGGTGGTACGACCGGGAGAACGCCTTCCGCACGATCAAGGACGTGCAGTTTATGTGCGCGATGGGCCCGCCCGGTGGCGGCCGCACGTACGTCACGCCCCGGTACACGCGGCACTTCAACACGGTGGTGATCACCGAGTTCGATCGGCCCACGCTCGAGCACATCTTCACGACGATCCTCGACTGGCACATGGCCCGGGAGAGGCTGCCCGAGGAGCTGGGGCCCACCAAGCCGCAGTGCATCGCGGCCACGCTCGACGTCTACTCCAAGGTCACGCTGACGCTCCTGCCCACGCCCGCCAAGTCCCACTACACCTTCAACCTCCGCGACATCAGCCGCGTCATGCAGGGCGTGCTGCTGGGCAGGCGGGCCATCTTCAAGGACGCGGGCGCGGCGCGCGACAAGATGATCCGGCTGTGGTTCCACGAGACGCTGCGGGTCTTCTACGATCGCCTCGTCGACGAGAAGGACCGGTCGTGGTTCCTCGACTACCTCAAGGACGTCGTGCAGCGGCACTTCCGACGTCATGTTCGAAAAGGTGTTCGCCAAGATGGTCGGCCGCGAGGGGCTCACGCAGGACACGGCGCGCAAGTGCTTCTTCGGCGATTTCATGGACACGGCCGCGGACGAGCCCCGCGACCGCGTCTACGACGAGCTGACGGACCCCCGGGCCATCATCGAGCGCGTGGAGGAGTGCCTGGCGGACCACAACGCCATGTCCAAGCGGCCGATGAACCTCGCCGTGTTCCTCTACGCCTGCGAGCACGTCTCGCGCATCTGCCGCGCGCTCCGGCAGCCCGGCACGCACATCCTCAACGTCGGGCTGGGCGGCTCGGGCCGCCAGAGCCTCTCGCGGCTGGCCGCGCACATCATGGGCATGGAGGTCTTCCAGATCGAGATTTCCAAGTCGTACGCGGTGCAGGACTGGCGCGAGGACCTCAAGCGCTTCACGCGCCGCGCCGGCGCCGACGGCGTTCCCTGCGTGTTCCTGTTCAGCGACACGCAGATCAAGCTGGAGTCCTTCGTCGAGGACATCAACAACCTCCTCAACGCCGGCGAGGTGCCCAACATGTTCCCGTACGACGAGCGCACGGCGATCCGCGAGACGTGCCGCGCCACGGCGCGCAAGCAGGGCGTGGTTCTGGACAGCGAGGAGGACCAGTGGGGCTGGTTCGTGGACAAGACGAAGGAGAACCTGCACGTGGTGCTGTGCATGAGCCCCGTGGGCGAGGCCTTCCGCGAGCGGCTGCGCCAGTTCCCGTCGTTAGTCAACTGCTGCACCATCAACTGGTACCAGCAGTGGCCGGACGACGCGCTGGAGGCCGTGGCGGCCAAGTTCTTGGCGGACGTCGACGTGACGGACAAGGTGCGGGCGGACGTGACGGCCATGTGCAAGACGTTCCACAAGGACGTCCGTGCTTTGTCCGACGAGTTCAGGGACCGCATGGGGCGGTACAACTACGTGACGCCCACCTCCTACCTCGAGCTCATCTCCATGTTCAAGTCGGTGCTGGGCGTGCAGCGCGACCGGGTGACCAAGGCTAAGCGGCGGTACGAGACGGGGCTGCAGAAGCTGTCTTTCACGGCCGAACAGGTGGCGGCCATGCAGAAAGAGCTGGAGGATCTGATCCCGCAGCTGACGGTGACGGTGGCGCAGGTGGAGACGCTGATGGGGCAGGTGAACAAGGAGAAGACGGAGGTGGTGGAGCCCAAGAAGGCGATGGTCGACGCCGAGGTGACCAAGGCGTCCGAGGCAGCCGCGGTGGCGAATGGGATTAAAGAAGAGTGCGAGACGGCGCTGGCCGAGGCGCTGCCGGCGCTGGAGGCCGCGGAGCAGGCGCTGCTGACCATCAAGGGCCCGGACATCAAGCTGGTGCAGACGTTCACGAACCCGCCCGAGACGGTCAAGCAGGTCATGGAGGCCGTGTGCGTGATGCTGGGGGAGCAGCCGGTCAAGGTGACCGACCCGGCTACCGGGAAGAAGAACACGGAGTACTGGCCGACCAGCAAGCGCATCCTGGGTGACCCCAAGTTCATGACTAGGCTGCTGGGGTACGACAAGGACAACATCGACCCGAAGGTGATCGACCGTATACGCACGGGGTACCTGGCGAAGGAGGAGTTCACGGTCGCCAACGCCACCAAGGCGTCCACGGCAGCCGCGGGCATGTGCAAGTGGATCTACGCCATGAGCGACTACGACCGGGTCGCGAAGGTCGTGGCACCCAAGAGGTGAGGAAACTCCACTCCTTGGGGAGGCATGTTAGGTGGTGACTGCTGAGGAGGGGTGGATGGGGGTTGAGGATGTGGCTGGGAGATGGCTGTGGTTGCAGCTGTGGCTGTGGCGGTGGCTGCGGCCGTGTCAGCACCGGTTGTCGCAAGCGTGTCCCAGCCCCGTGACCCCAACCCCTCACCTTCTCGCCAACCCCCTTTCCTCGCAGGGAGCAGCTGGCGGTGGCGGAGGAGAAGTATCGGGAGGTCAAGTCTGCATTGGAGGCCAAGCAGGCTGAGCTGAAGGAGGTGATGGACAAGCTGGCGGTGCTGGAAGAGCAACTGGACGCCAGTCAGAAGAAGAAGACGACGCTCCAGGAGGAGGTGGACCTGTGCAAGACCAAGCTGGGGAGGGCGGAGAAGCTCATCCAGGGGCTGGGGGGAGAGAAGACCAGGTGGACGGAGGTGAGGGGGGGGGGGAAGGGAGGGGCGCGGTGCGGGTGGGTGAGGGGTGATGAATACCTAGGCTAACGATGCTTGGGGTTCGCTGGCTCAGCGGCAGTTTCGACCTAGCAGTCACGTCACCGTCGCCGTGCATGTGAGGGTGGCTATGTGACATGTGACTGAGCCAGCATTGCAATCTCAGTCGCTGCCACCATTGGTCCCCCACCGCAGGCGGCGGAGAAACTGGGCGTCAAGTACATCAACCTGACGGGCGACATGCTCATCAGCGCGGGGGTCATGGGGTACCTGGGGGCCTTCACGATGGCCTTCCGGGACAAGGTGGTGTCCCAGTGGATCAGCCTCTGCAAAAAGATGGGCATACCCGCGAGCGCCAAGTTCTCTTTGACCGAGGCGTTGGGCGACCCCGTCAAGATTCGATCCTGGACCATCGCGGGCCTGCCGAACGACACGTTCAGCATCGACAACGCGATCATCCTCTCCAACGCCCGCCGGTGGCCCCTGCTCATCGACCCCCAGGGCCAGGCCAACAAGTGGGTCAAGGAGATGGAGAAGGGCGAGCTCCGCGTCATCAAGCTGTCCGACCACGACTTCTTGCGCACGCTGGAAAACGCAATCCAGTTCGGCCTACCGGTGTTATTGGAGAACGTGGGGGAGGAGCTGGACCCGTCCCTGGAGCCCCTCTTGCTCAAGAACATCTTCAAGTCGGGCGGCATGAACTACATCCAGCTGGGAGACACGCAGGTGAGAGGAAGGGCGGGGGTGCAGGGTGGAGGTGGGGTGCAGCTGCGAGGGGCGTGGGGGTGCGGCGGGGGTAGCCAACTGGCAGAGGAGGTGGGCAGTGCGACGTGTAGGGATGGGGACTTGACTGAGCTACTTACATAAGGCAGCTCGGCTACGCTTGCGTAGAACCGCTGCCATGTGTTGTCGTGCTACCTCGACATGCCCTCGTGACCCTGCCCCTCATCTGCGTTGCTGCAGGTGGAGTACTCGGACGGCTTCCGCTTCTACATCACGACGGCGCTGCGCAACCCTCACTACCTGCCCGAGGTCGCGGTCAAGGTCACGCTGCTGAACTTCATGATCACCCAGGACGGCCTCAGCGACCAGCTGCTGGGCGTGGTGGTGGCCGAGGAGCGGCCGGACCTGGAGGAGCAGCGGTCGGAGCTCGTGGTGCAATCGGCGAGCAACAAGAAGCGGCTGAAGGAGATCGAGGACGAGATCCTGCACGTGCTCAGCAGCTCCCAGGGCAACATCCTCGAGGACGAGGGGGCCATCCGCGTGCTCTCCGAGGCCAAGGCGGTGTCGAACGACATCGAGGATAAGCAGAGAATCGCGGACGAGACGCAGGCGGAGATCGACGAGGCGCGGAGGGGCTACGCGCCGTGCGGGGCGTTCAACAGCGTGCTGTTCTTCTGCATCGCGGACCTCGCCGGGATCGACCCGATGTACCAGTACTCGCTCGCGTGGTTCATCCACCTCTTCGTGCGCAGCATCCGCGCGTCGGACAAGGCGGACGACGTCGCGAAGAGGCTCGACCTCATCAACGACCACTTCACCTACTCCCTCTACCGCAACGTCTGCCGCTCGCTGTTCGAGAAGAACAAGCTCCTTTTCGCCTTCCTCCTGGACTTCCGCATCATGCTCGCGAAGAAGGCGCTGTTCCCTGGAGAGTACTCGTTTTTCCTGACGGGCGGCGTCGGGGTCGAGGCCATCGCGGAGGAGCGCCCCGCGGCCCTCTGGGTCTCGGACAAGATGTGGGGAGAGCTCACGCGCGCGGCTGCGGCCGTCCCGGAGCTCCGCGGCGTCCCCGCGCACCTCAAGGCCAACCTCGAGGACTGGCGCCTTCTCTACGACTCCACGGACCCCCACTGCGCCCCGCTGCCCGGAGACCTCGGCAAGACCCTCATGCCTTTCCAGAAGCTCATATTGCTCCGGTGCCTGCGCCCCGACAAGCTCGTCCCGGCCATCGCCGACTTCGTCTGCACCTCCATGGGCCCGAAGTACATCGACCCTCCCCCCTTCGACCTCAGCGGCTCCTTCGCCGAAAGCTCCTGCACCGTCCCGCTCCTCTTCGTCCTCTCCACGGGATCCGACCCCACCGCGTCCCTGGTGAGAGCCCCGCCGTGCCAGAAAGGGGAGATCCAAACGTGCTGTGCTGACGACGGCGGTGGGGCCGCCACTCGCACTCCCCTCCGCCCCCACCCCTGCCGTCCGCCACCCACGCCACTTTGCTTTCAACCACTTATATCCATTCTCCGCTTATCTCGTCTCCGCAGCTCAAGTTTGCCGAGGACCGTGGCTTCGGTGCCAAGATTGACATCATCTCTATGGGCCAGGGCCAGGGCGGCAAGGCGGCCAAGCTAATCCAGGAAGCGAGGACCACCGGTCGATGGGTCCTGCTGCAGAACTGCCACCTGGCGCCCTCGTGGATGCCCGAGGTGAGGGGCGGTGTTGTTGCAAAACTGTGACGACGTTGTCGACGCAACTGGCTGCGGCGAGCCGGCATGCCAGCTGAGTTACTTTGCGATCCAAAAAACTTACAACCTCATCTGGGCTGGCTTGGTGCATTGCCAAGCCCATTGGTGGTATCACCAGTCGCACACGATGTGCGCCTCTGGATAGCGATATCTGACAACCCACCCTTTGCCTCGCTTGCTCTGCAGTTGGAGCGCATTTCCGAGCACATCACCGAGGACGACACCGACCCGGACTTCCGACTGTGGATGATGTCCATGCCGTCGCCGTCCTTCCCCGTCGCCATCCTCCAGGTGACCTGAGGGCGACAATTGGCGTTCGTGTTCATGTGCACATCCATTTCAAACAGTGGCGTGGCTGCCGGTGCTTGATAAAAGATATTGCAGCCTTGCAACAGCCTGTGCTAACAACACCCTTGCTCCCCAACCTTGGTCGTAGAATGGAGTGAAGATGACCATGGAGCCACCCGCGGGCCTGAAGGCCAACATGCGGCGGTCGTTGCAGCTCGACCCCATCAGCAGCGACGCCTTCTACGACGGGGCCAAGAAGCCCGAGGAGCTCAAGCGACTGCTGTTCGGGCTCGTATTCGTCCACGCCTTCGGTGAGTGGCGAATTGCACCTTGGCACGTTCCACACTCAGCGCGACAGCTGCCGAACCCACCGCGGCAGTCGCTGCGGCGGCTTGCTTTAGTACAAGTGCCCCTTGTCTCTAACTCCAACCCACCCGGGAGTGCATGGCTACCCTCCCCGCCCCCGTCTCGCCCCGCAGTGCAAGAGCGCCGCAAGTACGGTCCCATCGGGTGGAACATCGCTTATGGCTTCGACGACGGCGACCTGCGCATCTCGGCTAGGCAGCTGCGCATGTACCTCGACGAGAACGACAAGGCGAGGAGTCGGGGGGAACATGGTTGCATTCTAATTGCCACAGAGACAGGGGCATGCGCTGTGGCATAGCCGTTGTGCCCGTTGCCTTGCCCAGCGCGCGTGGAGGTAGTCGCATCGCGATTGATACAGACGAGATAACTCATGTCACCCTCGCTCCTCGCAGATCCCCTTCGACGCGCTCAAGTACGCCATTGGCGAGTGCAACTACGGGGGCCGCGTGACGGACGACAAGGACAGGCGCCTTCTCACCACGGTGCTGGAGCGTGTCTATCGACCGGAGATCATGGAAGAGGACTTCTCGCTCTCGGCGTCGGGCACCTACCGCATCCCGGGGGCCGAGGGCCTGGAGGACATGAGGAACTACGTGGCGCAGCTTCCGTTGATGGCGGCGCCCGAGGCTTTCGGACTGCATGAGAACGCGGACATCACCAAGGACCTGCAGATGACGGATCTCATGCTGCAGACGCTCCTGGACGCGGGCGGGGGAGCGGGAGGGGGCGAGGGCGGCAAGGGCGGACAGGTGGGTGCTTGCGAGGGCGCCAGGGACGCAGCGGGCGCTTGTTGGCAGTCGCCTCAGCGACTGGCGACCTGTATATCCACCCACTGTCGCTTTCCATGCCTTCCTGTCGCCTTGGCTACCCTCTCTGCGCCCTTCTACCCAGCGCTCCAGTTCTCACACATATGCGCACATATGCGCACATGTCAACTGGCCCCGTCATCGCCCCCGCCCTTTGCAGGAGGAGACGGTGGGTCGCATGGTCCGCGAGATCCTGAGCCGCCTGCCGCCCAACTTTGACGTCGAGAAGGCCCAGCACAAGTACCCCGTGCTGTACGAGGAATCAATGAACCAGGTCCTTTGCCAGGAAATGCTCAGGTACAACCGGCTCACCTCCGTCATCCGCAACTCCCTCAAGAACCTCGACAAGGCCCTGCAGGGGTTCCAGGTGCGGATTGAGACGCAGGGCAGACATGGCCAGTGCATGGTCATGTGCGAATGGACTGCAAGCAGCTGGCTGGGTTTATGCACTTGTCGCTGGCATGCCCCTTGCACCTCGCCGTCGCCCCGTCGCCCGCGCTCGCATATCCGTGCTCTTGATCCCACCCTCTAACTCTCCTCGCTCTGACCCTGACTCTCCCAGGTCATGTCGGCGGAGCTGGACGGCATTTTCCGTGCCATGGCGGTGGGGGCCGTGCCCGGCCTCTGGAAGAAGCAGTCCTTCCCCTCGCTCAAGCCCCTGGCGAGCTACGTCGAGGACCTGCTCGCCCGCCTCCGCATGCTGCAGCGGTGGTACGAGGAGGGACAGCCCGCGTGCTTCTGGGTGTCGGGATTCTTCTTCACGCCCGCCTTCA
The DNA here is from genome assembly GCA_958009085.1 of Protoeuglena noctilucae. Classification (NCBI taxonomy): domain Eukaryota; kingdom Viridiplantae; phylum Chlorophyta; class Pedinophyceae; order Marsupiomonadales; family Marsupiomonadaceae; genus Protoeuglena; species Protoeuglena noctilucae. The sequence goes on from OY253681.1 coordinate 163,357, forward strand.
CGACCGCGGCGCTGCAGAACTTCGCGCGCAAGCTCCGCCTGCCCATCGACACGGTGGGGTTCGAATTCGAGATGCAAGGGAGTCGCCCGAGAGCATCCGGGAGGGCCCGGGGGATGGCGTGTACATCCATGGTCTGTTCCTGGAGGGCTGCGCGTGGGACGCCGACCGGCAGGTCCTGTGCGAGTCGCCGCCCAAGCAGCTCTTCTGCCCCGCGCCGGTCATCTGGCTGCGGCCCGCGGAGATCGCGGCGTCCAAAGGCGCGCCCAGCTACGCATGCCCGGTGTACCGCACGGCCGAGCGCCGGGGCACGCTGGCCACCACGGGCCACTCGACCAACTTCCTGATGATGATCAAGATGCCGTCGGACATGCCCGAGCACCACTGGATCATGCGCGGCGTCTGCATGCTCTGCAGCCTCAGCGACTGAAGCCAGTGAACGCAGCCTGTGATGGATTGTTAGCAAGTCTGTTGTCGTTCCCACGCTTCGCCCACGCTCGGCCCGCGCTCGGCAGAGAGGCTCAGCGCCCGTGCCGCGTGCATAGCCGCACCTTTCCATTCCGCGCATCCCGTCCCGAGTGTGATAGCCACCCTAGTGCCCAGCATGCATGCCACACGACGCTCGTGACCCGACCGATGCTTGAATTCAAACAAGCAGCCAAACAAAGGCAGCTACGATGATGATGGGACTCATGCCTAGCACACCCTAACAGATGAACCGGATACGTGACAGTCACCTCACTCCGCAAGCACAAGCACCCTCACAGGCGCCTCACAGGCACCCTCACAGGCACCCTCACCGCCCCCCTCTCACCGCCACATGGCCACCCGCAGCACCCGCACCACGCACCCCGGCGCGTGCATCTCCGGCCCCAGCTCATGCGCCGCGCCTCTGGGGACGAGGTACAGGTCCTTCTTCGCCCCGCCCACCACGCCCTGGGACACCTGGAACTCCAGCGCCGCATCTAAGTCGGTCCGGTCCACGTGTTCTTGCAGTTTACGTGCCAGAACCTCCTCCGTGACCTGGCCGGACGCCACCTCCGCCAGCACCTGGCTCGTGTCCTGCGATAAGAGGGTCGAGAGGAGCGGCTGAGCGTGCAGAGGGCGTGCAGTCTCGGCAGGGCGCAGGGGCGAAAGTCGCTGTAAAGACGATGTCCCTGCTCGTCAATCACACAAGACACGGCTTCTATCTCAAATGAGACGCAACAGCTTAGCTTCTCGAAGCACTCACCGGGTCGCTCCGTGTCCGCTTTCCCGGCCGCCCATGCCTGCTTGATGCACCCGCCCCATCCGTACCCCCGTCCTCGCCCCCCCGGTCAGCCACAGCGCTGAGCACCGTGAAGACGGCCGCGGCCACGCTGGGGATGTACTTGGCGAGGTTCCGCTTCCTCATCTTCTGCTCCCTCAGCGCCTGCTGACGCATCAGCTTGGATTTCAACTGAGCGCAGCAGGACTGCAAAAGAGAGGTGCGGGTGGATGGGGTGGGTTAGGGCGGTTGCTTGTTTACACAGCAACCTGCGCTGTCGATGCCCTCCCCTGCCCTGCTCTCACTATGCGTAGTCGCTACAGGCACTGCCCACCCCGGCCTCGCCTGTATGGCCGCCCTGACGGCGTTCCTCAGGACCTCCACGTCGTCCGCAATGTACTCCTTCCCGGCCCCCTTGAAGGGAATCTTGCTGCTCACGATGCTCACGAACACGCCTACCCTATCAGTCGCCTGGTTGATCTTGTACGCCGACCAATTGATGCGATTGAGGGCCGTCTGGCTAATGACATCCGAACCGCCCTCGAACAGCAGCGGGATGCGGTTGGCGAATCGGAAGACGTTCAAACCGGGGCGCACGTCGCGGCCGCCGAGGCTCACGGCCGCCTCGACCAGGAAGGCGTGACCCTCGTGGGCGCCCACGCTCCCCGCGCACGTCGCCACCATGTCGGGCCTGTTAATGGGGAGGAGGGTTAGTGTTGAGACAGGTTAACAGTGGGCGGCAGACGTGTAATGTGAAGTAGATGCGGTATGGTACATTGCAACGTAGCAGTTGCGTTGGGAAGGTGTGGTCTGCTGTGCCGCACACTTGCCTCGCTCCCCACGATACTGGTACAGACACACGCAGCCACGACGCCACCCCTCACCTCAGCTCCTTCATGACTCCCAGTCTCAGATTGTATTCCCCCGCAGGCGACAGGTGCTCCCCCGTGGGGTCCGGGAACCGCACCTCGTGCAGCAGCTGGTGCAAGCGAGCGATCTGCTCGGACGTCAACTCCCTGGGGTCTGCGTGGATGAGGAAGGAGGTGTGGAAATTGAGTAATCACTGCTCTCAAGCATTGACGGTCTTATCTCTTACTACCTCATCTCTGCAGCCTCATCTCTATAGATCGCAAGGGCAGCCTTGCATGTGTTGCAAGCACCCAGCTGGGCCACCTGTTTCATTCCACGCCCCTCCTGCATCACCCCTCTCACCCGTCCCTGAATCACAGTCCCTCTTCTCTCACTCCTGTTCCACCCACTCACCCGTCCCCGGGTCGATCCCTCCCTGCGACTCCAGGCAAATTCTCTGGGCCAGGTCCCGCGATACGCAGTCGAAGTCCTTGTGGAGCATTGTCAACAGCTTGCGGTGCTCCGTGGCTGCCACGATGCGGCGGAGGGTCTCCAGGTCCACGGCGGCGGGGTGGTGCTGCGGGGGAGGGCGGTGGAGAGGGTGGGTCGGTGAACGATGAAGGATGGTGCTGCGGAGAGGGTGGCGGAGGGGTTGGGTCGGCAGCTGCAGAAGGGTGGTGCTGCGGGTACACAAAGAGCGGTGCAGAAGGAGTGGAGATGCAGACGCACGAGCCGGCAATCCTTTGGCACATCAGCCGTCGTCGCGCTAGTGGCACTACCAACAAGCGCCAACGGTGTAATGTCCAGCCATTGTCAAACCCCTTCGCTGCTTCGCATACGCACCCTGGTCTCCTTGGGCGCGCGCGGCATCTTGTCCGTGCGTCGCGCGAAGGCCAAGGAAAGGTCCCCGCGGCCATCGGCCCCACGAAACGTCAGCCGAAACTGAGCGTAGGGGGTGATGACCGCGATCTGGCGGAGATACTGCACGATCTTGGCTCGGTGCTTGGCCCAGCTGCCCTCGATGACCACGGCGACCTCGCTGCCCCGCCACGAGGCGTCGTTGGGGTCGAGCGATGACGACAGCACGTTCGGCTCGTTGCGGTGGATGTCGATGTCCAGTCGGTAGCGGGAGACGCGTCCGGACGTGGAACGCGCGCTGCGGATCTCGAAGGGCATCCCCGTGCTCATCTTGGACCATATGAGAGCCATCTTGGCGCCCAGGCCGAACTTGCCCCGCGTCTGCTTGACGCCGTACTTTGTGCCGGACAGCACCCGGCCCAGCATGACCGGGATGTCGTCGTGCGCCATCCCCGCGCCGTTGTCGCGGACCGTCACGCGGAAGTACTCACGGCGACCCTGGCGCTCTCGGTTGTCCGCCAGGCGACGCGCCTCCTTGGCAGCCGCCGCGTCGCCCTTCTTCGCTCGCACCTCCTCCACGCGCTTGCGCTCGCGCTCCTCCCGCTGCTCGCGCTTCTTCCGGTCGGCCTGCGGGGTCGCGAGGCGCGGCATCAGGGCTCGCGCCCGCCTTCCAGCCTCCCTGCACCCGTCAAGGCTAGATGGCGCGCTGCGAAGCCTCACCTCGGTCTCAAAGTCCTTGAACATCTCCTCGTCGATCCTAGAGACGTTCTGCGGGCATTATGAGAGCCCCTGGTGGGATCCCAGCGACCGCAGCAAGGCATCGCCCGCATTGGCCACCCTGCACCTGGATCCCCCGCAGCGAGTTCAGCGCCTCCTGCGTAATCTCCTCGATCACAATCTCCACATCAGGGAGCACGCTGATCGATTCGGCGGCATCAAGAGAGTTTTCCACCAGTTCGCGGATGGTCGTGTACAGCGACTTCCCCGGGGAGTCAAAGCCCGCGATGTTCCTGCAGGGGTGATGAGGAAGAGACTATCAATGCAGGTGACCGCAGAAGACGCGGCCAGCTTCGCCTTTTGGCATTGAAAACGACCGTGCAACTCCAAAACCCACCTGTTCTCGGCAAAGAACTCTGCCGGGCTCTTCTGCGTAAGCGCCCCCTCCTTGTTGCCTCTCGGCGGCATCGAGATGCGGCTGCCCGCGCCAGAGGCGGGGCATCAGCGTGCACGCTCCGTCGCTGCGTGCCCCAGCTCGCTCTGTGTCTCTGGTTGGGCTGCTACGCGGATGAGGGAAGTCAGGCTGCGTTCTCATCCGATGTCAGCAGCTGAGATGAGCATCACGATAGCCATGAGGGAGAGAGCCGACGCCGGGCCAAGCAGACTGGCGTGGGCAGCGCCAGAGCCTGCGCGTGAAATCCAGAGCAATGCTTCCGCCATTCGACTCTCCACTTGCTTGACAACGCGGCACCTGGAAGGAATTGCCTTGCCGCCCTCTCATCCTGCCCTGTCGACACGTCTTCCTCCACGTAGCACGCCTTGCGTCTCGGCTCTCACTTTCTGCCCCTAGCCAGCACCAGCCTGTTCCAGAGTCGTGACGTAGGCGGCCGCACGGGTCGCCCGGAAGGTCACCATGGCGGAAATCACGCCTGTGTTCCTAAAGCAGCTGTGCAAAGAGCGCAAGTACTACTGGAGCAAGCCCGAGCTCAATGACGTGAGTGGCAGCGATGCCTGGGGCCGAGTCGTGCGCCCGTCGCGGCCCGGGCCTGCCGTCTGCAAAACTTTTTTGGACGCGTCTCGTGTGGGGCCACTCGTGGCCGCAACTCGCGCCTCGATGCTCCTTTGGGAGTCAAGCATTCGTGTCGATCGCCGCACGCGACCCCAATCGCGCGCAGGTGCTGCACCTGACCAACAAGGGCTTGCTGCGCATCCAAAACCTCGATGCGTTCACGGGCCTCAAATGCCTGTACCTGGAGGGCAACGCCTTCGACGACGTCACTGGACTGGACAACCTGAAGGAGCTGCGGAGCCTGTATCTGGCCAAGAATGCGCTCAGCCGGATCTCGACCGGGTGAGCATGCAGCACCCGCGAGAGGCTTCGCCGTCATCCGGCGTGGCGCTCACCCATCGCGACGCGCTGTTTATGGATCTTCCTGCGACTTGCAATGCACGGCCGCGCATTCGGACCGCCGCAGGCTGCTGCATTTGGACCGGCTCGTCACTCTTGACCTCTCGTACAACTTCATCCGGAAGCTCGAGAACCTGGCGCCGCTGCCCGCCCTGGAGAACCTCGTCTGCGCCGGCAACGCGCTCTCCGACACCGCGGACGTCGAGGAGCTCCGGGGATGCCGCGCGCTCGTGTCCCTCGACCTTTCGGACAACAAGCTCTCCGAACCCGGAGGCGAGAGCCGCGGGGGCTGCACATTGCTGTCGTGCCTTATCTTTGTTATTCGGAGGTCCTGCTAGAAGTCGGCGCCTCATCTGCTTCGTCCTCGCCGGCACGCAGTGGTCGACTTGGTCGAGGCGCTCCCTCTCAAGTACTTGCGCCTGGCCGGCAACCCTGTGGTCTCCAAGACTCCGCATTACCGCAAGCGTCTTCTGGCCAACATGCCCGCCCTCAACTTCCTCGACGACGCCCCGGCTTTCGACAAGGACGTCCGCATGGCCAAGGCAAGGGGCGACACTGTCGCAATTCTGCATGCCAGCCCCACGCTGCCGGCACACCGTATGGCGGCCTCAAGCATCGATACCATCAGAGCAGCCTTGTACGTGCTTTTCACGACCAACCACACCCCGCCTATGTGCGTCATATCATGGGTGTCATGATCATGATCATGGGTGTCATGCGTGTGCGAGACTGCGTCCTCCTCCCATTGTCACGCAGGCCTTCATGTCTGGCGGGTTCGAGGCCGAGCGAGCCGAGCGACAGGCGATCAAGGACGAGGCCGAGGAGACGCGGCGGAGGCACCGGGAGAGGTTTGATGAAATCCTCGAAGAGGCGAAGGTGCGTGCGTGTGCAATGGTTGACAGGGTGTGCGTCAACTCACAGGGTTCCTGTCAGTGAAGAGCACAGCTGGGTGGCTGGAATTGTGTACTGTGTATCGAATGCACGGCAGGAGGAGGGTTGGCGTGGCTGCGTGGGCACTGAACCACCTCCTGCAAAGTCACGCGCTCCTCCCCATGCTCGCAGCGCAAGTACGCGTCTAATCCGCCCGAGCCGCGTGATCCCATGCGATTCCGGGCCGTCCCGCCGGGCGAGAGCGAGTCCGAGGACGACTCGGACCTGCCCCCCTCGTGCCGCATCTCACGCAAGGGGCTCGCACAGGCCAAGGCGGCCTCGGCGGCAGCGGGCGGAAGCGCAACCGAGCTAGGTAGGTGTTGATTAATGGCTCGCTGCCCAGTGCCGTCTCTTGTTGCTGCAACCCCAAGAGCGCATGCACATTTGTGACGCACCCACGCAGGTGGTGGTGATGTCGAGGACCCTGACGCTGACGAGGACGCCAAGCCTCGCGTTTCCAATGATGGACGTGCTCGGGACCCCTCGAGCGGCACCGAGGCGACGGACGACGGTGCAGTGGGCGCAGTGGAGCAGGGGCCAAGCACACTGGCATCCACGGAGGGCGGGGTGGCCCAGGAGGGCGCTGGAGCTGGCGAGAGGGAGGGCGCGGATGCCGAGGAGTCGCTGTCGCACTCAGACGGTGCCCAGCCACAGCAGACGGCAACAGCTCAGGCCGAGGCGGGCGCCGTCAACCAAGCGCGTGCCCCGCCCATCGCGCCGCCCCTCCCTCGCGCGCCGGCTGCCGCACCCGGCGTCGGCGGCCTGTCTGCCTCCAAGCTCTCTGGCATTGAGCGCGCGCTCATGGCCAACCTGGCAATGGCCGGGGGGGCGGCTGCGGGGGTGGCGCGAGTGGACGCCCCGCCCCGTGCGCCTGTGACGATGCCGGAGCTGACCGAGGAAGAGAAGGAGGCGCTGCGGCACCTCCGCGAAGAGGTCTTTGAGAGGTGAGTGCGGCTGGCGGGGGTTGGGGGGATGACTGTCAGTGGTGGGGTCGGTGATGGGTCGGTAGCCGGTATGGAACACTGGGGCTACGGAGCACCTCCTGGGTGTATCAGAACTTGCAGCGGGGCTTGCATGAGCGTGGCTATGATCAATATTCGTATGTCGCTCCTCTTACGCAGGGAGATGCAGCACAGGCAGGAGTTGCGGGAGAAGGTGTTGGCGAGGGCGGCCGCGCGAGCGGAGGCCACGTCGCGGCGCTTCACCGCGCGGGGCGCCAGCGGAAGCATCGCGAGCGCAGGCGCGGGGCGCGAGGGGGAGGACGAGGAGGTTGGGGTGCAGCTGGGTGCGCAGGGGTCGTCGTACCGACGGCCCGTGGTGTACGGTACGCAACGCTACCATCAGTTGTGGGAGATGGCAAAGGAGGTCCCCGAGCGACCTGAGGCGGAGGATGGTGCGGTGGCGCAGGGGGAGCTGGAGGGAGAGGCCTCGGACGCTGCATGGGGTGCGACGGCTGTCAGTGAGGAGCGGCGGGGCGTGGTGCGGGGCGGGGTGCGGCGCAGGGGCACTGGCACGGGGTTACAGGAGGAGGACAGCGTGCGGAGTGTCCCGGTGCACGCGATGGCGGGGGAGGGCGACGAGCTGGACGGCCTGGATTAGAATTAGCAAGCGGGGGTGGGGTGGTGGAGGGTGGGGAGGTTGTGTGAGAGGTCAGAGCCTGGGGCTGCATGTGTGGGGATATGTGGTGTGATTGGCGCCTTTGGCAGCCAAGAGTGTGGCGAGTGGATACATCAGTTCATTGATCCAATATCATTGGAGGAGACGATTTGAACGGGGTCTGTACTAGCAGCAGCACATGATGAGCCATGAAGTTAATGTCAGAGCCACATGAAAAGGTCGCAAGGTCGAAACGGGAATAAGGCGACGACAGACTACGCCTCGCTGACAGAAATCCCCGACCGAGCGGGAACGATAGGTCTCACAAGGTTCAGCTAAAGTCGCGGTCGGGAAAGACCCACGGCGCGACGAGGCTCCAGGTGTACAGCGCAGCCGTGAACCACAGCGCCCCGAACTTGACCCACACGGACGCCCACCCGACGTCCATGACGTCCTTCTCCTGATCTGCCGCGCCCCACCCCGTCATGAGCATGGCGATGTACATGGAAGCGAGCGCTAACACGATGTGGAAGAAGCAGTAGTTGTAGGGAACCGTCTCGAACTCTCGAATGGCCTCCGCCTCCTCGTCTCCCGCCCCGCTCGCGCCCTGGGACCCGGACGGCTGTGCCTCCCCGTCCAAGCCTGGGGGCATCGCAAGGGCAAGGGTTGCTAGGGTGAGTCGCAGATGCTGGCCGTCGTGCACCCTGACCCAAAGCAAGCAAGCACATACCGAAAAGCTCTTACTACTGGTGTGATTCCGCACCAATAGCCACCATATTGGTAACACCAGATGTCTCCTTGCCCCCGTCCCTGCACTCGCACACCCTCACCTGCCAACGTGCACTCTCTCTCCCCACCATCCACATCCTCTCACCTGCCGAGGTCAGCTCCTTCTCCGTCCGCTTCAGCAGCGCCTGCCCCGACGACTCCTCCTTGCTCCTCTCCTCCCCAAAGAACGCCTGGGTGTTGGACCCCGCGCGCAGAGCAGCGTAGACGACGGACGCCATCGTGACGACCATGGACACCGCGAGGGTCGACTCGGAGGTGGCCCTAGCTTGGCGCGAGAGGCCGTTGCATGCGTAGTCGTGGGGCTCGGAGGACATGGCCGAAAGGGCGAGGTAGGTGGCGTAGAGGGAGATGACGGCCGAGGGGAAGAGGGAGCCGGAGGGGACGGCAGGGTGCACGCTGGGTGGGTGAGGTGGGGTGCGAGGGTGGGTGAGGGGTGTGGGTGTGGGCAGAGGACAGATGTCATCTCTACATGCCAATGACGCTGGGGGGCCGGGTGCGAGGGTGGGTGGGTGAGCGTGGGCAGAGGGCAGTCTACTCTGCATGTCAGCATAACTCAGGTATGCTTGCACTAGAGGGAGAGTGGATTACCTGAGGAAGGAGAAGCCGCAGATGGCGAGGAGGGAGACAAGGAGGAGGGCGAGGTTGAGGCCGCATGCGGTGCCCGACGGCACGAACCACGCAAACATGAAGCTGGCCAGGACGATGACGCCCACGTAGCACGCGGCCGTGGTGCCGAGCAGGAGGTAGAGGTACCGCCGGTCCTCATCCTCTGCGGACATGGATGGGGCAGAGATGGCCAAGCAATGGACCAGTGTTTGCAGCAAGCATGGTGCATCTGCGGGGATGGATGTCGTGCGCTGGGCTACGTGCGGGGACTCGCCTGACGCCCACGAGTCGTTGAGGGTGTGGGTGAAGTCGAGCATGATGATCATCTGGAGGACCAGGAAGCAACCTGACCCCACACGGGCGACCCACGAGAAGGCGTGCATGGCCCAGTTGGGCATGAAGAACGGCAGAACGACTGCGGCGGCGAGGGAGCCGGTCGTTGAAAGGAGTCTCGCGTGCCACTGCCCCCCTTGCAGGCCACGCGCGCCAGCCCCTCACGCAGCACGAGCCACGCGAAGGTCTTGACCGCCCAGCTGCCGTTGTGAATGTACTTATGGCGATAGTCGCTCGTGAAGCGGACGTTGTAGAGCATGGCGGCCATGGCCAGGAAGAAGACCGTGTTGCCAAACGACACACGGAGGACCGCCTGCTCTCCGTACCATGCGTCGCCCAGCGAGTCCACCGCCTGCGACGTGGGGCCACGCAGCAGCGAGAGTTTGCATAAAAGGCTCGACACTTGCGACGTACAGGACGCGGGAGCAGCGGGTTCGCCCCTTGCTCCTCGCCTTCCCGCGCATGATCCAGGGGATGCGCTGGATGAGTCCCTTGGCGTAGTCCCGCAGCACCCAGGAGGCCATGAGCGAAAGCAGGAACTGGGCCGTATAGAATGCCCGGGCGAACTGCGCAACAAGCGGAGAGACGGGTTCAAGCTTAGTTCACACCGGCTAATGGACGTTCACGGGCGACCTCGGCGAGCGTGCCATCGGTACGCAGCGCAGAACAAAGCAGGTTCAGCTCGCGAGGTGAGCGCACGACTCGCACACCTTGGAGAGCTGCGAGAACACGGACTTGAGACCAGCGCAGCAGGCGAAGCCCGCGCAGCTCCCCAGTCCGGAGGCCAGCCACATCATGGCTGCCCCCAGGCTCTTGAAAAGCCAACCAGGCGCTGGAGAGGCCCCGGGTCGCTCGAAGGGCCCGGAGGTGGTCGCAGAAAAAGTTGACCTAGGGCGCGGAGGGTCGCGACCGCGATATCCAGCGCCGTGACGAGGGCGACTTCGACTTACGAATTGATACTCTGGAAGTCGAGGCGAGGCGGAAACCCTCTCGCTTGTGTCAGAAAAAGCGTTTCAAGCTAACCGCGGAAACCCAGAGGCCGCCGACCTTCCCCGCCCTTTGTCGCGATCCCCGCTGCACTCGCCGCCCTCCTCGCACCCAGCCGGTCGCCGAAGTTTCGCCTCCGAGCTCGAAAGGGACAGCCGGGACGAGCATGTCCTTCTCTGTGATCGCTTCCCGCGCCCTGGGCTCCCTGCTCGGCTGCCGGCCGGTGGCGAGGTCGTCCCTGCAGCGCGGTGAGCCCCGGAGGGCGAGGAGGGCGCGGAAGGGGGCGCGCTGCTTTCCTGCACCTTCATTATCGCCGATTTCGACGGCCTGAATGCTCCCGCCATCGCATCTCTGCGCGGCCTGGGCGAAATGCGCCGGTGAACTCGTCGGTCCGCTCGATGGGGAACTGCGGGCCCTGGCTGCGGGTTTTCAGCATCCGCGGCGACGAGATGTCGAGAATGTATTGCGCACGCGTGCCCGCGTTTCCTGGGCGTGCCGATCCCCGCCGGCAGACGCGCGGGACCTGGGGTCCAGGAAGCAGCGGAGTTTGCGGCCCCGCGCCGGGCGGCGAGTCGGGCGCCCAGGCGAGCGCGGTCTCCGCCCTCCCCGCAGTGTGCTCGTGCGTCGCGTCCGCCCCCCTGCGCCCCGCGATGGCCGCGCCGGCCCAGCGGATGGTGGCGACCCGCGCCGCCGCCGCCGCCGTCGCCCAGCGGACTGCCGAGGGCCTCCAGGTGCCGCACGGCGGCAAGCTCGTGAACCTGATGGTCGACGAGTCCAAGGCCGCCGCCCTCAAGGCCGGCTGCAACCGCACGCTCGAGTGCTCGGACCGCAACGCCTGTGACGTCGAGCTCCTCGTGGTCGGCGGCTTCTCCCCCCTGGATGGCTTCATGTCCCAGGCCGACTACGAGTCGGTCGTGAAGAACATGCGCCTCTCCAACGGCCTCCTCTTCGGCCTCCCTATCGTGATGGACACCCGCGATGACTCCGTCCAGGCAAGAACCACGCCGAGTGTGTTGTGACGACCAGTAAGGGTGTCGTGGGGCACGCCGGGCGTCTGGATGAAGTCACACAGACATGAACAAGCCAGATCTCGCTTACTTCTCTTACACTGTGCCACATGGGCGCCCTCAGCTGCCAGGCTGACCCCGCCTGCGCGTTGCGTGCGCCTCAGGTCGGGGACAAGGTGCTGCTGACGTACAAGGGCGAGGAGCTGGCGGTGATGACGGTCGAGTCCAAGTACATGCCGAACAAGGTCGAGGAGGCCAAGCACTGCTACGGCACCACGTCCATCGAGCACCCCGCCGTGCGCATGATCACGATGGAGCGTGGGCCCATCTACCTGGGCGGCAAGGTCCAGGGCCTCAAGCTCCCCACCAGGATATTCAGCGCTTGCTGCCTCAGCGAGGGTCGATGACACGGCTGCAGGGTGGGGTGCTCTGCCATGGCGTCACCCTCACCGCTTGCACCACGTCTCCATCGCAGGGAGTACCAGGCGCAGACGCCGGCGCAGGTCCGCGCCACGCTCCCGGCCAACAAGGACGCTGTGGCCTTCCAGTGCCGCAACCCCATCCACCGCGCCCACTACGAGCTGTTCGTTCGCGCTCTCGACGCCCCCAATGTCGGCGAGGGCGCCGTGGTGCTCGTGCACCCCACCATGGGCCCCACGCAGGAGGACGACATTTCTGGCCTCATCCGCTACCGCACCTACGAGGTGCTGAAGGAGGAGACCAACAACCCCGCCATCCGCTGGGCGTACCTGCCCTACTCCATGCACATGGCCGGGCCCCGCGAGGCCATCCAGCACATGATCATCCGCAAGAACTACGGCTGCACGCACTTCATCATCGGCCGCGACATGGCCGGGTGCAAGGCGAGAGGCGCTGATGTTGCTTGGGGGCGGCTGGGTGGGGTACGGGGGCGCAGGCGGGGCAGTGAGTGGGATGCGTGGTGGTGCTTGGTCGATGGCTGGGCTGGGGCATTCCGCTGCGTCACAACCTCGGCCGGCACGGCACTGCCCAGCCCTGGTGTGGCACCCTGAGAGCAGGGAAGCAACCACCGGGCATAACACACTGCACCCCGCCCCATCTCCCGCAGTCTTCGCTGACCGGGGATGACTTCTACGGCGCATTCGACGCTCAGGATACGGCCAACAAGCACGCGGCGGAGCTGGGCATGCAGACGGTGCCGTCTCGCATGGTGGTGTACACGGAGGAGCATGGGTACGTCTATGCCGAGGAGGCCAAGGAGCAGGGCCTGAACGTGCTGAAGCTGTCCGGGACGCAGTTCCGCAAGATGCTGCGCGGGGGCGAGGACATCCCCGAGTGGTTCGCGTTCAAGTCGGTCGTGTCGGTGCTTCGCGAGGCGGTGGCGGCCGAGAGCGACAGCGAGTGAGGCGGGGGCGCGAGGGTGCGGGCGGGGAGGTGGAGTGTGACAGGGACGGGGCTGGGTGGGGCAGGGGGTGGGTGGTGACGATGCAGGTGCGGGTGCGGGTGCGGGTGCGATAGAGGCCGCGGCACGTGTCTGCCCCAGTGATGCGGCCCGCTGCCCGTCGTGACATCATCGGCGAGTGAGGCCATAGAACGGGTTCAATACCCTGTAGTAAGTTCTTGTTCATCTTGCTTCCCATAAGACTGACTCGAGGCACTGTGGCTGCTGCTTGAACGGCGCAGCGAGTGATGTGGTGTAGATTGTGGCGAATGCGCCATGGACAAACTGCTGCGACAGAGCAGCGTTACAACTCAGACGACAGCCGCGACGCAATAATGCCTGTTAGAAGGTCCCGCGCCTCGCGAATAGACACCGGGTCGAGTGCTGATGGCAGCTTGGGGATGGCGTGGTCTGCAACGCACGAGATCCAAAGTCTATCAACCGAAGCCTTTATTCACGCCAAGGAATTTCCACCACAAGGCCCCATCGCATCGTCTCAGAAACAACCCTCTAAGAGAGAGGACCGCTGCCCGCGTGTGCCCGCGAGTGCAGGCGGCTGCGTCGCGCACCTGGGATCCCCATTGCCCTGGCCTCGTCCGCCAACGCCGCGTAAGCCCTGGCCCATCGCTCGAGCGTCCCGGCAGACACCCGCGCCCCGCTCTCGTCCCGCAGCTCCATCTCCCCAAGAACCACGTTCGCTGCACCGCCAACGCCATGCAGAGGCCCCCGCGACCCCGCCGCCCGCCGCGCCGCGCCCCGCGCCGCCGCGTCCCCCGCTGCCCGGCACCGCCCCACGACCGCCACGAATGGGTCACCACCCGCAGTGGACGTGGACGCGTCGTCCGCCCCTCGCAGGCCAGGGCCACCCACTCGGTCCCCGGCGCCATCGCACGCCACGTCACCCACTACCTCCGCCTCCGCAAACCCCGCGCTGATCAGGTAGTCCGACACGAGCTCCGCCCGCTGGGGCATGTCCCTGTCGATCCACCCCACCACGGCCTTTTCGGGGTAGTAGTGCGAGGAGAACGAAACCACCATGACGCCGTCGTCGCGGAGGATGCGGCGGCACTCACGCATGACCTGCGCAGAGGCAGACAGCTGGTAGTCATGGCCTGACCGAGGGGGCGTGGCAGGTGTGTGAGCAGGCAAGCCACTCGCCTCCAGTGGGCGCGTGAGGAAGGCGAACCCGCTGCAGCAGAGGACGGCGTCGATGGAGCGGTCCGGGACGGGGATACCGCTTCGGGAGCCGTTGAGGTCGGTGATGACAAACGTCGACAGCGCCGGGTTGGCCCGCAGCTCCTCCTGCGGGCCACGGAAGTGTTGCAGAGCTTCGATTCACAGCACTCCTCCATGATTGAATTGTGAATCATCGTTGGAAAGCGGTGCGTCGCGTGCTCGCCTCGTTCGCGCCGACACCGATGCAGGACGACAGGCGCAGGTCGTCGGGGAGGTGACTGGAGAAGCTGGAGCACAGGTCGAGGACGTGCGCACCCTCCTGAAGAGTGTCCGCGTATAGCGCCGACAGCCGCGCGCGGAAAGCGTCGTCTGAGCGCAGAGAAAGGTCCCAGACGATGCTAGGGTTGCAGACCGTAGTGGCGCGAGGTCGACACGGCGCGGGAGGCTCTCACCGGTGTGGTGAACGAAACAGGGACGGGCGTAGAAGAGCATGTCGGACGTATCGAGCCGTGCGAGCTCGTGGCCCTTCAAGAGGCGATCCGTGGGGACAAGCTGGAGTGGCTCAATCCGGAGGACATGACGCCAAACGTCACGGCCCCCAGGACGATCCCTTGGGTCAGTGCAAGCTCGGGCGAGCAGTCCACGCTCCGCGGAGCGCCGCACTGACCCAGGCGCCCCCCGAAGCGCTGGGGGGGTCAGGGATGCGCTGCTCATGGTCAACCAACCCTTGATCGAAGGTAGTCCCGAATCGGCCAAGAAATCGCTTTTTTCCCATCAAAACAAGGAGCTGGGGCAAGGAATACCCCACAGCAAGAAAACGTATGTTTTCCATCCGGTTTTCAAAGCCTTCCGAGTCCTCTTTGACTTCCCTCGACTCCGACTTCCCAATTTGAGGGGCCCCACGCTCGTGGGATCTCCGAGCTGTCATGGCAGCTTCCAGGTTTTGGTGCGGGCCTGATGACGACGAAACGAGCGACGGCGAGGATGCCGGCCCCAGCCCCGGTGGCGTGCGAGCGCTCAGCGTTCCCGAGTTGACTGCGAGCAGGTGCGTGATGCGCGCAGCCCCGCATAGGCGGCGCACAAAGCCAGCGACTGCGAACGACATCCAGCATTCGCGCAGCAGGATTGCCGATGCCCTTTTCGCGGACGAGCGAGATGCAACGTGGCACGTGCATCATCGGCGTGCCACGCTCGACCTGGCGCTCGTCGTCGCGCAGCTATATCCTGGCTTGGACAAGAGGGCGCAGGCACTGGTGGAAGAATGGTGCAATCAAGCGCTCGTGACGTGTCCGCCGCTGGAGGGCAACGTGTCAGCGTGCACCAGGCTGATGCAGGCGGCCGAGCGGGCGGGGATGCCGGCCAAGCGCCTGGCCGCGCGGCAGCGGGCGTGGCGGCAGCGACAGATCGAGATTGCCCGCGCGACGGAGCCGCCGGTGGCCGAGGAGGAGCCCGACGGCGTGGCGGGGGTGCAGGCGAGCAGCACGCGATACAAAGGGTTAGCATGCCCACAAGTGCCTGAACACAGGCGCCCCAGCCCTAGCAGTGAGGGCTGCTGATTGTATCAGAGAGCCCCCCAACGTTTGGCCTCCCCAGGACCTGCCCGATGACGTCCTCCGCATGGTACTGTCGGCCCTCGCGCCGCGGGACTTGGCGCGGTGCATGTGCGTGAGCCGGTCGTGGCGCCGCGTGGCCAGCGACGGCGAGTGGTGGCGTCGCATCACGCAGGCCGTGGCGCCTTATCTCTCCGCTGCTGCCACGATCCCTTCAGGCGCCGCCATTGCCAACCCCTTGCCCCGCAACCCAGGTGAGCCCGACTGACGGCACCCGCCGCGTGCCTGGCTTGCACGGAGACACGTGAACACAAATGCAAATACAAACGGCATTCTCGCTCGCTCCCACGCAGGCCCCTGGCACGCGTGCCTGTCTACTGAGGTGCGGCGCATGGGGCCCACGGCAGCTGCGATGCTGGAGGCAGGGGTGCCAGTGCAATGGGGCCCGATGGCGGGACGGGCGGCGACGGGCGCAGGGGTCACTGACGCACCTGGTGTGGCAGAGGGCGATCGGGGCAGCGACCAGGGTGGCGATGGACCACGGGAGCCCTCACCCTCGCCATCACCCTCGCCACCGCCACCGCCGCCCACGGCTGAGCCGCTGTGGACGGTGCTGCTTCGCGGGGACGCCCGGCCGGCCCAGGTCTCGCAGGCGCTTTGGTGGGAGCTATCGGCCTCTTGGCTGGCCGTGACTGCCAACTTGTCTCGATCGGGGCACGTGGCGAGGGAGGCCCTGGTCGCGAGGGCCCCGTCCACGATCGACGTCATGCTGCCGTGGGGGCGGGCGCTCAGACAGGAGGGCCAGGGCGCGTGCGGGGGTGGCGGCGGCGGTTTTGGAGACGGGGAGTTACCCACGGTAACACCGGGGCAGCTGGGTAGGTCAGAGATGGGCGGGGCGTCTGGGCTGCCCCGTGACACCCACCGCCCTGGGACTGGCCCAACGGCAGCAAGAGGAGGTGTTGCTGTAAGTGACCCTTCCAGTAGCAGGTGCCACGGGCTGCCGTTGGCGGGTGCGCGGATGGTGTATCCTTGCACGAGAGCGCTGCCCCTGCAGCGGCCTCGACACCGCCCCACGCCCGTGGCGGCTCTGCCTGTGGTGACTGCGTGGGTGCAGGGAGAGAGTGGGGGTGCTAGCGGGGGTGCGGGGAGGGGTGGGGTGGGTGGGGAAGCGTGCTTAATAGGTGCGGGGGGGCACGAGAGGGAGGGCAGGGCTGGGGTGGTTGCGAGCGATGGGAAGGGGGGCGTGGGTGGCAAGGGGAGGGGCGCGTTTGCGGGGTTGTTGGCGGAGGTGGACGGAGCGGATTTGGAAACATAAGGCGGGCAGTGCCTGTCATCGAGCTACTGAGCCACTTCTTAACCTAGATGCTGGACCAGAAGGATTTGAGCCTTGAAAGGAGTCTTGAGCAAAGCAGCAGTCCACAAGGGGAGTGCTAGAGAACGAGGGCGAGCACGCGCAGCCTAGCTGATGAGTGGTTTACCCAATTAGCGTAGCCTTTCTGACGCCCGCACAGCGGAAGGCGACATCCACGCCTGTTGCTAGTCGCCAGATACCAAACCCCCTACTCCAAGCTACGCCAGGGGCCTATCCAAGAAGGCCTCTCTTCGCGCCCCGAGGAACCAGACCTGAGCCAGGCCTGTTTTCAGGCACCCTGCCTTTGGCGTTCAGTGCTTGCGGGCCATGAGCATCTCGCGCATGGCGTTGAGCGCTGAGCCCGCCTTGAACCAGGTGAGTTGGTTGTCGTTGAAGGTGTGGTTGACCTGGAACTCGTACGTGGAGTTGTCGGCACGCTTGCCCACAACCTTGAGGGGGACGCCCTCCTTGGGAGGGAGGCCCACGATGGAGAGGCGGTCCGAGGGGGCGATCTGGGGGGGGTGAGGGTGAGTGGGGGTAGCAGTGAGGGTGGGAATGAGGGTGGGGGTGGCAGTGAGGGTGAGGGTGGGGGTGTTGGCGGGGGAGGGGGTGGCAGGAGGGCGGGGTTGGTAACGCAGCTGATGGTGCGTTCCCTCGCAAGCAAGTGCGCACATACACACGAGCGTAATCATGCAAGTGCATGCCACTCCGTGTCCCTCTCTTCTCGCCTTGTCGTAGTCGGCGGGGTTGGCGAAGGTGAGCGGGAGCATGCCCTGCTTCTTCAGGTTGGTCTCGTGGATGCGCGCGAAACTCTTCACGATGACCGCCACGCCGCCCAGGTGGCGGGGCTCCAGGGCCGCGTGCTCGCGGGAAGAGCCCTCGCCTGGGGGTAGCAGTGGGGGTGAGGGTGAGGGTGTCAATGAGGGTGAGGGTGCGAGTGAGAGTGCGAGTGAGAGTGAGGGTGTGAATGGGCAAGGGTGATGGCAGGGGTAGCTGTGGTGCCAATGCCTTTCATCTCTAGCTCCTACCCCTCATCTCTCACCGTAGTTCTCGTCGCCCACCACCACCCACGGCAGCCCGGCCTTCTTGTACGCCCTCGCCGTGTCTGGCACCGCCCCCAGCTGCCCCGTCAGCACGTTCCGCACGCTGTTGATCGCGTCGTTGTCCGCGTTCACCGCCCCGATCAGGAGGTTGTTGGAGATGTTGTCGAGGTGGCCGCGGTTCTTGAGCCAGGGGCCGGCCATCGAGATGTGGTCGGTCGTGCACTTGCCCTTGGCCTTGATCAGGATGGCCGCGTCCTGGGGAGGGGGGCGGGGGGAGGGGGGGTTGTTAGGTGGGGTGAAGGGGTGGTAGAGTGGGTGAGGGGTGGTGACAAGGGAGGGGTGGTGGGGCGGGAGTGCAGGGGTGCTGACGGGAGAGGTGACGGAAAGTTAATATATAGTTGGGTGCAGGTGTCACTCATCACATCGATCGTCGAGTATGATCACCTGGACGTCCTTGCCGTCCCACTTGTTGAAGGGCTGCAGGAGCTGCAGGCGCTGGGAGCTGGGGTCCACCACCACGCTGATGCCGTCGCGCTGGGCCTTGTCGGTGGGGGGAGCCTGGAACGTGTCCTTGCCAAGGTCGAAGCCCTGAGGGGGGTTGAGAGTGGTGGTGATGGACGAGTGAAATGCATGGGAGGTGTGGTTGCCCATCGCACGCTAGGACGCTGTCAGCCCACCCCCATCCCCCCTGCTGCTCTGCCACTCACCTTCTTGGGCAGCTCGTCCCCCAACTGCTCACCCACCCCACCGCTCTACCATCATAACCCCCACCTCCCCCACCACTCGCCTTCTTGGGCAGCTCGTCCCCCTCCGGCGGCGCCAGTGACACCTCCGTCCCGTCCGCGGCCACCAGCTTGTCCGTCTCGGGGTTGAAGGTGAGGTCGCCCGCGATGGCGAACGCCGTCACCACCTCGGGGGACGTCACGAAGGCGTGCGTGCCAGGGTTGCCGTCGTTGCGGCCCGTAAAGCTGCAAGGAGGGTGGGGTGGGGTGGGGTGGGGTGAGGTGAGGTGAGTGAGGCAGCTTGGGGTGAGGTGGTGAGGAGGTGAGGAGGTAAGGTGAGGCGTGTGCGGGGCGGGGAAGCGGGGCGAGCGTCACATGGCGATGGGCTGTGGAACGTGCCACAATCCACATCCCCTCTCCCATCTGCCAAAGTAACAGTGACTCACTTGCGGTTGTAGGAGGTGACGATAGAGTTCTTCTCCCCCTTCTTGACGTCCGTCCGCTTCCACTGCCCGATGCAGGGGCCGCACGCGTTGGCCAGCACCGTGCCCCCCACCTTCTCAAACACCTCCAGCAGGCCGTCGCGCTCGATCGTCGCGCGGATCTGCTCGGAACCGGGCGTGATCATGAACGGGACCTGGAGGGAGAGGGGGGACATCGTAAGGATATGGGCGATGGCGTCACGCCCGTTGATGCCCCACGCAGCAACCTCAATCTGTAGTACCCGCCCCTCAACGCATGGCCTTACTGCACCCCCGCACGTTGCACACAATCTTCGTTTTACTGCTCCTAAACTAACACCCTCCCACCCACTTTCGCACACCCCAGAGCCTCCCCACGCACACCCCACGCCCCTCACCTGCGCCTTGATCCCGGCCTTGAGCGCCTGCCTGGCCACGGCCGCCGCCCGCGCCATGTCCTCATACGAAGAGTTGGTGCAGCTGCCGATGAGGGCGGCCTTGAGCTCCGCGGGCCAGCCGTTGGCGCGCACGGCCTCGCCCAGCTTGGAGATGGGCGTGGCGAGGTCGGGCGTGAAGGGCCCGTTCACGTGGGGTTCCAGGGCGCTCAAGTCGATCTCGATGAGCTGGTCGTACGAGGCACCCTCGTCGGGGCGCAGGTACTCCTTGAACGAATCGGCGAGGCTGGCGGCGGGCTCGCGGCCCGTGGCAGCCAGGTAGTCGTACATGCGGCGGTTGAAGGGGAAGAGGGAGGTCGTGGCGCCGATCTCGGCGCCCATGTTGCAGATCGTGCCCATGCCCGTGCAGGAGATGTTGTCCACCCCCGGGCCGTGGTACTCGACGATCGCCCCCGTGCCGCCCTTGACGGTCAGGATGCCCGCCAGCTTGCAGATGACGTCCTTGGGGGAGGTCCACCGGGACATCTTGCCCGTCAGGCGCACACCGATCACCTGGGGGGAGAGGGGGCGGGTGAGTGTGAGTGTGCTTGCGCATTGCGAGTGGCAGCAGCGTCACATGTCCAACGCACGTGACGTGAAAAACGCAGCATGCACCATCTGTCAACGAGTGCCAAGCCCCACACACACTCCAACATGCAACAACCCCCCTCCCTCTAACCTTAGGGCACTTGAGCTCCCAGGGCATCCCCGCCATGACGTCGACCGCGTCCGCACCCCCCACGCCCACCGCCACCATGCCCAGCCCACCCGCGTTGGGCGTGTGCGAGTCCGTGCCGATCATGAGACCCCCGGGGAAGGCGTAGTTCTCCAGGATAATCTGGTGGATGATGCCAGAACCGGGGCGCCAGAAACCGATGCCAAACTTGGCGCCGGCGGAGGAGAGGAAGTTGAAGACCTGGGCGGGGAGAGGGAGAGGGAGAGGGGGGTGGGGAGAGCGAGGGAGTGTGTCGACATGACATAGATGCACGGTACTCATGCATTGCATCCGGGGGTAACGCGTGGACCCATCCATCCCCATTCATCAAACAAGAGACGACCCGTGAGACAGACATTGTATATTTGTATCCACAAGACAGGCACTGCACACTCTGCATCCCCCTTCTCACCTCCTGGTTGTTCTTGAGGGCGTACTTCATGTCGGCCACGGCGCCGAACTTGCCCTCTCGGTCCTCCTGGGGGGACGTGGTGCCCTCGATCAGGTGGTCGCAGTGGATGGTGGTAGGGACTGCGAGTGAAGCGAGGGGGGGGGTTGATGTCAGAGATCAACAGGGTCACAGACAATGGTGGTCGGGGACGGGCGCGTTGGGAGCTGAGATGCTAAAACGAAAGATTGGG
Organism: Protoeuglena noctilucae; assembly: GCA_958009085.1. Lineage (NCBI taxonomy): Eukaryota > Viridiplantae > Chlorophyta > Pedinophyceae > Marsupiomonadales > Marsupiomonadaceae > Protoeuglena > Protoeuglena noctilucae. The sequence goes on from OY253681.1 coordinate 184,193, forward strand.
TGCGCTGTGCGAGGGGAGCAGTGGCGGTCCGGTCGGATTGTCTTGTTCGCGACGAAGAGCGGCGGGAAGGGGGTAGCGGTATGCACGACAGTCGCGGCGCGGGAAGCGCTTGCTGGCCCAACCAAGCCCGGCGCGCACCGGCGGTGGTGGGGAGACCCGAGGAGATGAACTGCAGCACGGCCATCTGCGCCGTGGCGTCCTGCATCGCCACGCGATCGGGGCGGAGGCGGAGGTAGGACTTGCCGCGCACGATCTCCTGAGCCGAGGGGTCGTCGAGGTGCCCGTAGACCACCTTCTCCGCCAGCGTCAGCGGCTGCAGAGGAAAAGGAAACGACGCAGGGGTCATCGCGGGCGAGGGGCGGCCGGAGATCTCCGCAGGCGGGCACCTTGCCCTCCGCCCGCAGCGAGGGCCGCACCCGGTTCAGGCGCTTCCGGACGATCGACAGGTTGTCCTCAATCTTCTTGTACCGGTCATTGATCAGCTCGGAGTGCTCGTAGCGCGACATGGGGGCCTTGGCGGCGCCCGCGAGCACGCTCATGGCGCGGCGTAAGATGGCGGGCGTCTGGTGGCCATCGGCCACCGCCCTGGAGCCCTGCGGGAGGTGAAGTGCGAGCGATTGACACCAGCGACACGCCGGCATCCGCACGTCGCCGCTTGCGCGTCGCGGTCAGCCGCGGAGGGGGGGGGCTGGCACCGTTGGGGCGGTTCCGGGCGCGGGTGGCGCCGGGGAGGGTTACAAAGGCATACGGGAGCATCGACCGAGAAATCAACGCATCGGGAGGGATGGGGAGGGTCCGGCCGCAGCAGCGAGGCCATCCGACGGGCCGGGGCGGGTGAGGCGGGCGCGGGCGACAATGGGGTGGTCATCAGGGCCGCGCGGCGCATTCCGATGAAACTTCGGCAAATGACTCACGCACGGGCGTCAGCAGACGCCGTGCCATGCGCTCCAGCGGGCGGAAACCGCGAGCATGGACCCCGGGCAAGGCTGCCGCTCCCCCCTCGCGGGCGACCCTTATTCCGCTAAGATCCTTGAACGCGGGTAGAGTATGCATCAAAATCGACCCGACGAGCCTCCCAACGGCGCAGGCAGGTGTGCAAGCGCGCCGCGGGAAGGCTTCTGCGCTCACCTTCAGGGCCGAGTACCTCCAGCGATTCATCTTGCACCGTGGGTGCGAAGGTGTGGGGAAACGGCCCACGAACCGGCGCAGATGAAGCGGGCGGGCAGGGATTGTTGCGCTGACACTTGGCTGACCGCAGTTCTTCAGGGAGACGGCCGATGGAGCCCGCGAGTCCACTGCCGCCATCAGAAGCCGCCTCTCCCCCCCGCCGTCGCCGCCCTATCCGCAAGCAGCGAGCGCAGAGGTCACTTGCGTCGCCGTGTTGACTCTTCGACATCGCTGCGCCTAGGCTCGTCCTCAGGGCTCTGGAACCGAACGGCTGGGGAGCCCCGTCGGTGCGGACGGTGGCAGCGATGAGCCAGCTCAGCCTCCTCGTCAATCGGCTCCTTGGCATCCACGGTGCGTCTCGAGAGTGGGCTCTCGCAGCACCCTCGCCATCTCCCCGCATCTACACTCATTTGTCCTAGCCAGTGGATGCCGCTCTGGGGACCCTCGAGCGCCCTCCGCCACAGCAGCGCGGCCCAAAATGGTCACCGAGTGCGCCCTGACCAGGCCGAGAGAGACCGCGGCCCCTCGCATTTGAGCCCGTCGCACTCTATGTCGCTTCCCAAGCTCGGTCGTGAAGGCCTTCGCCGTGCCCCGCCGCAGGAGACAGCCCGTGGCCCACGCTCCTGCTGCTCACGTTGGCGCTGGCCATCCTGAGCCATCTCTTGTCCGTCTTTTCCCCGGGGGGCAACAGGGCCGCTCGACAGGCACGGCGGGCGCCCGCCAGCAAGCGCCCGCCGCCCGCCACGCTGCCCGAGCCGGGGTCGCTGGGAGAGCAGGCGAGGCAGCGGCATCGTCACTCGCATCCCGGCGTGAATCGCAACAGCGCCGCGAGGGTCTTGCAACCGGTCTGCCGCGTCACTGCCCCAGGTGTATCGCAAGGGCCGGCTTCTGTCGCGCGTCACGCTGTCCTTGCCCGGGACCGTGCTGACCCAGAGCACCCCAGCCGAGCTCAGCCGGGGGGCGTCGCTGGTGCCGTCGGGGGCGGAGATCGTGCGATGGCTGTGCGCCGCGACGGACTTGTATTTGATGGCTGAAGTGGGGGACGACGCTGCAGAGGCGCACGTGCGGGGGTGCTTGGAGGCCGCGGGGTGAGGGCAGAGGCGACCATCGGCGCTGCGGGACGCGAGGGATTGTTAACGAATGTTTGTTTCTCGTTCTCTTACCTCTCAGGGTCGTGGGGGACAAGGCGGGGCAGGTGCCTCGCCACCGGGTCGTCTTTTGCGGGACGGAGGTGGGCAAGACAAGCATCGTGCGGCAGCTGGAGCCGGAGCTCCACGTGGACGCATCGCGAGACACCGTCTCGGCGCTCCAGTGAGTAGGAATGCGTTGGTGTGCGGCTGGCGGCATCACCTCAGAGATTGCCTGGCTCCGTCATCGGATACTTGGTTGCTTAAGTGAAGCTTGTTGGGTCCTCGTCAAGCCCTAAGCACGTTTCCTGCATCTCTCTCGCAGGCGCTTCCTACCCCAGTTGCTGCTGGTGGTTTCTAAGGATGAGGGCGGGCCCGCAACAGTGGCACCGAACATCGGCAGGGCCACGTCTCTCGTGGACTACTTCAGGCACTGACTCAGGGAGTTTGCTATTACAGGGTGGGTAGCGCGTGGTGCGGCAGGGCCTTTGTCGTGGGACTGCGGACTGGGGCACTGCAAGGGGATGCGTGATGGCTGGGGGCATTGTTTGCCGTCGTTGTGGCATGAGGCGCGAGGCTGGGCTGCGATTTGACATGCCCAGTGAGGGGTCGACGTAGGCTGCGTCCCCGCTGTGCCCGTGAGTCTCGACGGCGCTTTCAAACACGCAACGCCACGCAAGTCACAGTCGCAGTCACATGGTCTCCGCCCGTGCCAGACCCCCGTGCCAATGCGCCGTCAGAAACGCAGCGCCGCGATGGCCGCGTCCAGGCCAGGGTCGTTTTTCACGGTCGCAGGCTCGCCCTTGGCCCCAGCCCTGACAGCACCATCGCCCTTGCCGACCCCCTGCATATGTGACCCCACTTCCTCCGCACCTGGCCGCTGCGCCCACCCCGCCACGCCTCCCGACGCGGGGCCCACCCCGCCGCCAACCTGGGCCGGGACTGCGGCCGGGACATCCCCAAACAGGAACCGCCCCGGCGGCACCAGCGGAGTCGATGAGGCGAGGGCGGCCTGGCTGGGCTCTGCTCTCCAGGCATCGGATGAGGGCCGGGGGCGCTTGGCCTGGGGAGCCTGCCCCGAGGCGTCCGTGTCGCGGGTGCGCGGCAGCAGGGGATTGGGCGTCTGGGGTCCCTGCGAGGGAGGTGCACGCGCGGGCGATGCCCGGTGTGCTCTCGTAGGCACGGTGTGTAACGGCAATCGCAAGGAGGGCGTGGCTCGGGGTGAGGGTGCAAGCAATGGTAGCGCAACTGCACGTGCCATGGGCAGAGAACAGGGCAGCGGCGGCTTTGTGTGACTGGATGGCAGTGGCTGGCGCTCACGCTGGCGGTGGCCTGGGACGGCCGGGGCGTGCCCCCAATGACGCGGAATCCCCGGCTCGCGTTGGTTTCCGACAGCGAAAAGGCCCCGCCCTGGCCCACCCTGCGGCAGAGGGAGCGCCAAGCTACTAGCACCACGCTACTAGCACGAGACGCACACTCGCGTCACACTGCCAACATGACAGGTGTCAATGCTGGTGCGCACAGGGTAGCTCGAGAGAACGCGTCGACGCTGGCAGTGCTCTCAACTGCACCCCCCCTATGCATCCATTCCGTCCCCTCCAAACCCCCCACTTCACGCCCCATCACGCGTGTCACCCCAACGCCGCTCACCTGGCCGTCCCCACGTCGGCTTCCCCAGTGCCCCCCACCACCCTGTGCGCGCGGAACTTGCTGTGGATGCGCTTCCGCACCCCCCGCTCCTCCTCCACCGTCAGCTCCTGCCCCGCGGCCCCACGCACGCCGTCCAGCGCCACGGCCCCGTCCTCGTCCGTCTCCGGTGCCAGTATGCTCAAGACATGGCCCCGATCCGACTCTCTTGCTTCCGCCTGCGCCGCGTGTGCCTGGGCCCCAGCCATGGCCGGCAAGGCGGCGCGGGCATCCCCACCCGCCCTCTCTCGCACCACGACCTCCTGGCCAGAGCCAGCCAGAGACCCCTGCGCTGCCTGTCCGGTGGGCCCGACTAGCAGCGGCGCCGCCTGTGCGGCGGGTGCGGCAGGCGCCACAGGTACGCCTGGCAGCGGGAGCCACCGTGCCAGCCACGAGGCCAGCCCTCCCCGCGACGGCGCCGCCTCCTCGATCGCCGGCTGCGGCGCGCGCTCCTCGCGCTTCAGGGATGGCACTGCCCGCCCTGGGTCGCCGGTGAGGGGTCGCGGTGGGGCGGGCGAGGGCGCACGGTGCCGAGGCGGGGACGGCGCTGCGTCGCCTCCCGATGCGATGTGCTGCTCGGAGGAGCTGTGGCGCGCCACCTGCGCGGGGTGGAAGCCTTAGGGTGAGGGAACATGACCAGCCACACCATGTGTTGCCGTATGCACGAAGCCCCGACGGGGGGTGCCATGGATAACCGATTGCGTGACAAGGTGAGTGATGACAGGGCACAACTGGCACCATGTCTGACACCGGCCTACCCCTCGCAGCCCTGCACCGTCACCTTGGCCAGGTAGCGCGCGTAGGCGCGGGCGTTGTGGTTGAGCCAGGTGTCGTGGTACACCACATCCAACGGGGGCCGCATTTCTGGGTTGGTGCTGAGGAGGCGGTCGATGAAGAGACGCAGGCCGATGGACGTGTTGCTGGGGAACGGCTGGCGACGGTTTGCCCTGCAAGCGTAGACGGGGCGAGACGCGTAGCGCTAGCAAGGGCTGGGACTCCATTCCAGGGCAGGGGGCTCCTGGTACATGACGCGCACAAACTGGTCACCACCTCTGCTGCCTTGCACCCCACCCAACTCCTGCACGTGATCATGCGCCAGCCTGGCTCCTGCTACATGCGCGGCTTGCAACCCTCCTCCGGTCTCACCGGATGTTCTCGACGGTTCGAATGCTGTTGTTGCGATTCTCGGGGTCCTCGAATGGGTACTTGCCCGTGCACAGCAGGAAGGCCATCACCCCCACCGCCCACGCGTCGACCTTCCGGGCGTCGTACAGCCCCGCACGCTCACGGCCCGGCAGCGGCCGCGTGTAGGGGCCGCCCAGCAGGAGCTGCGGGCACAGATCGGGTCTCCCACCCACGGTGGTTAAACTGTACACCAGTCAGCGTGCCTTGTATGTGACTGAGGTCGGTTTGGTTCCCGCACCGCTCACCCCGAGCGCATGATCCCTCATAGCTGTCTCCCCACTAGCTGCAGTCTCACAACGATCCTGTCACTGACAGCATACCTTCCCTCACCTCGGGCGCCATGTAGTCGGGCGTGCCGACCTGCAGAGTCTCTGCGGTTTCGATTCGCTTGGCGAGCCCAAAGTCCACGATCTTGCTCTGCCACGTGGCGCGCTCGACCACCACGTTCTCCGGCTTGATGTCCCGGTGGCACATGCCCCGCGAGTGCAGCACGAGGATCCCCTGGATGACCTGCGAGGGTTGCACATACGGTGTTGCATGTGACGACGGCAGCCTGCTTGTACGCAAGGCCATGTGCCACGTGCTGGCGGCGTTGGTTGCGTGTGGGCCTGGTGTTGGTGGCGCACAGGGGCACAAGGCATGCTCACATGCATCCTGCCTGTCATCACGACTGACCCCTCGCATCAGTCCAGCATCGGTGCCCTACCTGCCAGCGCTCTCACCTGGCGCAGGTAGTAGGCCGCCATGTCCTCAGGCATGATGCCCCCGCACTCATTGAGCAGGTCCAGGAGATCCGGGCCACGTACCAGCTCCAGCACCAGGCACAGCTGCACCCCCTCGGCAAAAACGTCCAGCAGTCGGACGACGCGGGGGTGGTCGATGGAGCTGGCCAGGGCGATCTCGCGCTTGATCAGGTGCATGGGCGGCGTGTTGGTGCCGGCCTTGGCGTTCACTGCCTGCGGAGGGCACTAGGTGAGGCATTGGAACTCGATGCGACATGCAGACCACTGCGTCAGGATTCGCTGGTCCAGCAAAAAGGGACGACTGGAGCTGCGCCTGCTGAGTGTCCCGTGGCTTATATCGACGCCGGCTGCCTCAGCCCGCGGCTCGCCTTGAGAGCGACGTGCGTCCCTGGGTTGTGGCGGTCTTCCGCCTCGTACACCGTCGCAGTGCCGCCCGTGTTGAGCAGCCGGATGACGACATAGCGGCCTCCCTTCAACTGGTCCCCGAATACGAAGGGCGCGTTGCCCTTGCGGGCCGGCGTGAGCTCAGCGGAGCTCATGGGCTCACCGAGCCTGGGTCGGGGTCGCGAGTCGCGGAGAGGGTCCAGCGTTCAGCTGCGGCATGCCACATAGAGTCTCACGGCCCATGGGGGGCACGAACGCTCGGGCATCGCGCCACGTCGGAGGGAAAAGCGGGGACAACGAGTTCTCGGAGCAGCGCGAATGCGGCGCGCTTCCTGCACAATTGCGGCGCACGATGCGTTCGATGAAGTTAAAACCAGAAAACGCCCTTCGCGCGAGGCTATCGCGCGGAGATGGCGAGTCTTGGAGGCGCGCGGCCCCAAAGACCGTTGGACTCCCCGAGAGGGACTGCATCGACAGCGCTGCGGGTGCGGCCAGAAAACGCTACCCGAAACTTGCTGTCATCAAAACTTGACGTGGAGAAGCGCGACGTGCGTCTCATACAGCCTTGGCGGGCTTCAAGGTCGAGCCCAGGGCCCCCGACCAGGACTGCGGGGGCGGGCGTTCGGTGCGCATGGTTAGCTGGCGCCGCAGTCGCCGGGCCTACCCATCGCACATCACGTCACAGCGGAGCCAGCACGCACCTGCCAGTTGTACAGCACCAGGCCGGCCAGCAGCGCGGCCCCTCCGGCGAAGAACTGGGGCCCGAGCGCGGGGGAGGGACCGAGCAGCGGAATGGGGAACGTGAAGGCGAGGACGGTGAGTGGCACGACGCAGCTCATGACCAGGCTGCGGTGCGGTGCGGTGGGCGGCGCGGTCATTGCAGTCGCGGTAAGGCGGCATCAGGCATGTCGCTGCTGTCCACAGAGGGCGGGGTCACATCCAACCGGGCCGACAGGAAGCCGAGATGTGTCCTCTATGCAAGTCCGCCCCCACCACCGGCAGCTCACCTGACGACGAGGGCGCCCGACTTGCGCAGGGTCGCAAGGAGGGTGACGTTCATGGCGAGGTTGGCAGCGACGTAGAGCAGCGGCACGAGGGGCGTGGCGGGGCACGCGGGGTCGAGTCCCGCGAAGCACCGGATGCCGGCGGTCACGTATCCCGGCAGGTCGGCGAGCGTCAGCCCGCGCAGATGGTTCATCACGGGCAGGAGGAGCAGCGTGAAGGTGGCCTGCGCGAGGCTCGAGTAGGAGTTGACGACAAAGATGTCAATGTTGCGGCCCAGCTTGGCCTGCGCGTCCTTGAAGAAGCCCTCCTTGACGACCGAGCTCAGGGCGGGGAAGGCCATGGACGCCATCACGAGCGCCGCGGGCAGGAGGGGGACCTGGAGGGCCGAGGGAGCCTTGCTGGGCCACCCCACTGCGGCGCAGGGGGTGAGGGAGGGGTGGTGCTGGGGGAGGGGTGGCGCGAACGAGGGCTAGACGAGGGCACAGTCATGGACTGTGCGATGGTGCTGCACGCTAAAACAGGATATCTAGAACACCCCTGCGGAGGTCTTGCACGCTGCCCCTCACCGATGAGCACGCCGCCCACGACCGCCAGCACTCCCAGGTACTGTGTGAGCGAGAAGCGCTTCTGCAGGAGCGTCTGGGCGAAGAGCACCTGCCACAGGATGGCCGTCTGCCCGACGAGCGGCAGCACCACGCCCGGCAGACTGGCGGCCCCCACCATCCCTGCGGGCGCCAGACGCCGCGTGCGTGTCGCCATTGTCAGCACCTGCAGCTCTGTCTCCTGCCTCTCGGCCGCAGTTCTCACCTATCAAGAGTCCCACGGCGTCCAGGGCCCCCACGAGCCACAGCCTGGCCCGGGGGATGGCGAGCATCTCGTCCGTGACCAGCCCGACCCGGCGGCGCGTGCCCAGCGCCGCAAAGTAGACGGCCAGGTAGGCCAGGGTGTTGAACTGGGACAGGAAGTACGTGTAGTCGCGCAGGGGCACGAGGGCCACCTTGTAGAGTACGCGATTGAGCACGCCAAAGACCAAGCCGCCGACCACCAAGACCGGGACACCCGCACTGTCGAGCATGTCGGGCTTGACCTTGCTGTTGGTTGCGGGAGACGCGCGCTCGCTGCTCGGTCCGGGGCCCGCGCCCTCCTCTGCAACGGGGGCAGCCTCTTGCACCGAGAGGGGTCCCTCCTGCAGTGAGGCGATGGCTGGCGTCATCCTCTCGTCAAGAGCACAGGGCGCGCCTCCTACCCAGCCGCAGAATCGTCAGTTGAATGCATCCAAAACCATTCCTCCCTGGCCTCCAGCATTATGGGTGGGGCGGGCACCAAGCCACCCATGCCCCTCACGCTTTTCGGACGCCCTCCCGCGCCATCCGTCTCACCTCTTCAGCAGTACGGGCAGCACCGGAGCTCAGGCAAACAACCCGGCGCTTTTCATGTCGCGGCTGTCGCAGCGGGGCCAGAGCCGCGACGAGGCCCGGTGTCGTGGATGACGAGATGCAGCCAGCCTTGCACAAGGTAGCAGAGAGTTGCCCAACGCGGGCGGCCTCGTTCACTACACGAGTGAATGCTTTGGGATTAGCCGGGCCAGCCAGCGCCATACTGCTGGCTGAGTGGTCGGGACTGGCTAGCTTGAAGCACAACGATTCAAAATGGCTCGCTGAGCATGCCGATTCTCTCGTCGAAATTGCTGAGTATGGGGGGCAGCGTCCTGCGACGGAGTGGTCGGGCACGCGGGGAATTCTGGAAACGCGAATTCTGACAAGTGCATTTCCTCCGGCCGGCGACCGCGACGCTCCGCAGTGATCCACGCGGCAGATGTGCTAGCAAGGAGTGGCGGGGCGCTTTCGCGGTGGGCTTCGCCTTCTCCTTCGACCCCCAGGGCCTCTCTCGCCACATGGCCCGGCGCGGATCGCGATCGCGCGACCGGTGATGCAGGCGCTTCACGATGCCGTCTGCCTGGTGAGTGCCAAATGCCGGGCCGAGCCGAGCATAGGAGGAGGCGACCGCAATGCCGCACCGAGCGATCAGGACGGCGCTGTGCCCGCTCCTGTGGCTGGATGCTGCGCCCCGATTGCCCGCCTCCGCATTTGCAGGCTGCACCGCCATCTCGGCCGTGCGCTGGGGCAGCCTGCCGCGCTCCCGCCGCGGATCGGGGAGCGAGGCGTCGCGGGGGATGGCAGTGGGTGGGCCAGCCGAGGCGGGTGCGCGTCGCGGCCGGCGATCTGGCAGGCGCGACGGGCGCCGTGGAGTCTGTGACAACCATCGCAAATGTAGGTTCCATCGCGAGCCTGACAGGGCCCGTGGTGCAGGTGCTGGGCGACATGGCCAACGGCAGTCCACCGGTGCTGGGCCCCCTTGTGGCCCTTTTGGCCGAGGACGTCGCCAACGTCACCTCCCTCAACTTCGGTGCGTTTGCGGAATGCCCATCGACGCCTCGGCTTGGATGCGCGCTCCTCCTGGGGCGAGCTCGCGCTTCGCCCGACAAAACACAACGCTGTTTCTCCCCTGCCCAGTCCCGGAGTCACTTCTGCACCTGGGCCCCGTATACTACGCGTTCCTCATGCGACCCTCGCCCTTCTGGGCTATGGTGGACTACTTCCTGTTCTCTCCGCTGTCCACGCTCGCACAGGCGAGTGTGGCCAGGGCCAGCCCCGTGCCCGGCCTCCTGTGCCCGGCGCCTTCCTCTGCCCACCCCGGCATTCCGACATTCCTGCGTGTCCTTCTCCGCCCTCGCAGGCTAAGTGGGGCCCTGAGGACTTCTCGCTGCGGGATCGTTTGGGGGGCGGGAACTACGGGGTCACCTACGAGGCCGTGAGGAGGGTGAACGGTGCGAAGGTCACGGGGCAGGAGCTGACGGCTGAGGAGAAGAAGCGACGGGTGGTGCTGAAGAGAGGCGAGCGAGCGAGGGTAGACGCGCTGCGTTTGGCGCACGACCCTCCCGGCTGTCGATGGATCACATGGGTCATTGCTGAGATGCCCAGCGTGCCTCCCCCGTTGCAGTGGGAGAGAAGCGGGGCTCGCAGTCCGTGCGCGCGGACTTCCTGGCGCAGGGCACCATCGCGCGTGGGGTGGCGGAGACGGGGGTGGTCGAGGCGTACATGGGGCGCAAGCTCAGCCGGGTGCCGCTTGCCCGCGGCCGCGTGGCCGAGTACCTGGGAGACTTTGTCGCGGACTACACGGAGGGCGCGTTCGCGAAGGGTACGCAGTGGCTCGTGTGGACGTTTGAGTCCGACTCGACGCTCTCCGACGCCCTGGAGGGGGCCCTGGGGCCCTTCCCGGAGTGCCTGCACGAGGCGAGTCGCGCACACCATGCTGCGTGCGCAGCCCTGCCCCCGCCTGCACCCTGGGCTGTGCCGACGGGCCCGCGCGTGCGTTGCGGGCGCAGATCATGCTGCGGCGCGAGCCGCCGGCCAAGTGGGACCAGGAGCGGCGGGATCATGAGACGATCAAGGCCATCATGCGGCAGATCTTCCAGGGCCTCGAGGTCCTGCACGGGGCGGGGATCGTGCACCGGGACGTCAAGCCCGAGAACATCCTCGTGACGGTCGAGGGGCGCATCAAGCTCATCGACTTCGGGGCCGCCACGGACCTCTCGACGGGCATCAACTACAGCCCGCAGTACGGCATGCTGGACCCGCGGTACAGGTGCGGCCGGGCGGTGGCGTTGCGTTGCGAAGTCGGCCGCTGCGTGCTGTCCATGTCCATGTCGGCTGGGCGCGCCGCGTTCTCGCAGTCCGCCGGAGCAGCTGGTCCTCCCCGCCGAGACGCCCAAGTCCCCGCCGCCCCTGCTGGCCACGCTCTCGGCGCCCTTCATTTGGCTGTACGGCGCGCCGGATCTGTTTGACACGTACTCGGGTGAGCGTCGGCTGTTTGTGCTCCAAAGTAGCAGGCGCGTTTCGCGATTGGTCGACAGCCTGATAAGGCCCGCTCGTCGCTCCTCCCGCAGCGGGGGTCATCTTGGTCCAGATGTCCGTCCCCTCGCTGCGGTCCAAGACGGCGCAGAAGACCTTCATCGACGAGTTGATCAAGTGCCAGGCAAGTTCGTGCGCGAGATGGCGGGAACGGGGTTGGAGAGTAAGTGCTCGCATGCCATTACATCGACGCCCCGTGTCGGCTCGCGCAGTTCGATCTCAAGGCCTGGAGGTCGTCCGGCCTGCCCCGAGCCCGCTTCGCTGACTACAGCCTGCTCGATCGCGCCAACGGCGCGGGGTGGGACCTCGCCTGTCAGCTCCTGAGCAAGCGCAACAGGCTGAATCGGGGCCGGCTGACGGCGGGTCAGGCGCTGGGGCACCGGTACTTCCGGTCCTGAGCTAGAAGAGACCTCCTACAAAAGCGTGCTGCACGATAGTTGGGTAGCGTTGCCAGTGCAAGCGCGAGCAGAGACTGAGGTAAAAGGGTGCTGGTGAGCCCGTTCGCGAGCCGAGGGCGCCCGCCAGACTCACCCGTTGATATGATTGAACATAAAAGAGCTAACGGGTGACTTCCGGGGCCGGAAGGGTGGGGATTAACGGTCGCGCGAGTTTCCACGATTTCTCCTTCTCGCATCAGGCGCGTCTGGGGAGCATGAGCGTCGTCATCGTAAGCTCTATGGAAACGCGGGATACATTGGCGGCTACAACGGCGCCTCCATCGGCTCCGTCCGCCGCACAAGGCAAGCCACGATGGCAGCAACGTGGCGCAGTCTCGGGGAGCCAGCGCGCCACAATCGCTCCAGTTTTCCATTCCCAGGCATCGCGTCCGGATCTAGTGAGAGCTCAGGATCGCAGGGTCAAGCATCCTCCAAGCAAAGGCGGACGCGTCCCCCGTCACGCGAGGTCGTCGTCTCGTCGGATGAGAGCACAAGCGAGTCCTCATCCACTTCCTCTGAGGAGTCCCAAGACCCGTTATCCGAGGACAGTTTGTCTCAGCCGGGCTCTGCGCGCACACCCAAGGCTAGCCACTCCGCCCCCACTTCGTCCCACAAGCACCCGTCCGACGTGCGGCAGCCTGTGGGTCCCGACAAGGAGGTCATGAGCGACCCGCCGTCACTCTCCTTGGGCCAAGACTTCGATTGGACGGGAGACGGCAGCAGCGCGGGGGAGGACGCGGTCGCTGGCAAGAGCAGCGGCGCCTCGCCCAGCCGTGCATCCCAGCCGGCCAGTGGCAGTGCCCCCTCCCAGGAGGCGGCCGTCTCCGGCCCGTGCACCGCGCGCAGGGGCATCAAGCGCCGTCTGGAGCCCGAGTTCGCCGTCGCAGAGGACTCGTTTGCGTCCGCAGCCGCCAGCGCCTCGCTCGGCTCCCCAGAGACGCCGACCCGGGGGCTGTGGGCGTGCGTCCCGCGCGAGCTGGCAGCTCAGGTCCTCTCAGCCGCTCTGGTGCTCGCTTACATGTACGTCGTGCACCCGGACATTGTTTGAAAGCACGCGCGGCTGTTGAAGGGCGCCGCCTCAAACACTGAAACACAACGCATGTGCTGCAGCGCCGTCACAGCACTGTTACGTCCAGGATGAGGCTCGTGGGGGTCCAGGGCACCCTCACCTGCAGGAACGCAGTCAGGCTGGGGATGTCGAGCAACGTCGCTGGCGTGTTCTCGGGCGCAGGTCAATCTATACCCCTCACACCCCAGTCAGCGTCACCCAGCCTCACCTGGAATAGCGGATCTCCCAGGCTGAGCAGAATCTTGTCCGTAACGCTGGGCGGCGACTGCCATGCGTCCTGAAAGAAGAATTCGGTCGTTGACACATCCCGGGCGCCCGCGGCCCGCAGCAGCGCGTCGATGGTGCAAGGGACGAACCGAGGCCAGAAGCGCCCGTCCTCCTCGGCGCGCATCGTGACCGTGACGTCCAAGTCAGCGGGGCGGAGGGCCCGGACCTGGAAAATACCGCCCTGCAGCCCCAGCGCGGCGTCTGGGCCCTGGCTGGTCGTCGTGGGCGACTCCTCCGGTGTCATGTCCGATGCAGGCTCGGAAGGGCTTCGCTTAAGCACCCCCTGGGTGACTCCCGTCGAGGGATCCTCCGTGATGGGCAGGGAGCCAAAGCCCAAGCTCTGCGGAGGACGCGGACGAAGGGACTGGGCTGGGTTGCTATGTGTGGTGCTGCCTCTTGCACTTTGTTGTTGTGTCATCGCCGGGCGGCGCCCACAGCAAGTGGCTGCAGCCATGCCGGGGGCGGCAATTGGCGAGCGGCGCATGCAGCGACAGCGCATGTGGTGTGGCACTGCATGTGGTGACGACATTGCATAGGGGGCAGCCGCGCATGAGCCCGTCCCGCTTGCGTCTCGCCTTGGCGTTTCCGAGGGAGGGCTGCTCGCCCCAGATGAGAGACCAGGACTGCAGGTAACCCGCCTGCTGGAGCCTCCCCATGAGGTCCTGCACGGCTGCGGCCGTGGCGGACGCCGGGGCACGGCCCGTAGGCGCAGCGGCAGCCGCTTCCTGGAGGGCCGCGATCCGCCCCGGCAGGAGACGCCCAGCGACGCGGCGACCGACAGATTGATAGAAGGCCCGGACGTCCTCTGGGTCTGCGAAGCGATAGGGGCGAGCGGCGGTGCAGAGGATGTGCTTCAGCTGCGTAGTAGAACACATCGACAACACATCGCTGCGTAGGACAACACATCGCTGTTGCGTGGCAGGCGGCGCTGGGTCGGCACCTTGGACGGTCCGCGCTGCCAGCTTCCAGGTGCAGTAGGAGAGGAACTGGAAGTAGCCCCCGACCCACTTCTCCCCCGTTATCTCTTGCGGCGTGGCCTTCACGCGCATGTCCGCGTAGACACGCTGGAATCCCGCCATCTCGGACTCCCGCAGCTTCGCCAGGGTACGCTGCATGTCCGCCTCGGGGCCGTCCCACACCGCCACAAGAGAGTCGTACACGGCGCCAATCAGGGCCGACGCCACCGCGTTGTCCACCCGACGCAGCGCCTGATCGCCTCTGCGACCGCAGCGCCACCGCCTTGATGGGCGAGAAGGCATGCAGCATCCCAGGCCTTCCAAACCCTGAGCGCGATCCTCACCCCGTCGCCCTGGAGAACTCATCATTGAAGAAGTCCAGGCCACCTGCACACGCAGGCGCCGCTGCGAGTGCACAGGGCAGCGAGAGCAGCACGGCCCGCCTCGGGGCTGGTGGGGCCGGCTTCTCTGCTTCCGCCGTAGCACGCACGCATCGCTGTCCTGCAGAAAGAGCGAGAGGGATTGCACATCTCGCCATCGGCATCGCGTGCAGGGCGAATCGCCCAACCCCCTGTTGCGAACGAGCTTTCACCTCCACAGCATCCGCGGCACGCCACCCCGGTCCGTCCTGGTCGCGCTCGCGAGAAGAGGGCACGCCGCTGCATCAAGAACACATCAAAGTCTCGGGAATGCGGCAGCGGATTGGTACATTCACAGCACCAGACTGATGTGGCCCTATCTGACGTCTGGCAAGGCACTGTCGCACGGCACGGGGCCCTCACATGCCAAGAGAAACACGAAGATTGCTATGATGTGATTTGGGGCATGGTGTGAGCTGGCCTTGGCGCGCATTCTGTGCCAGAAGCGGCGCAGGGACGCGTCCTTGGACCGGGAGCTCATCTTGACCGCGCAGGAACATGAGTTACGCATCAGCTAAGTTTCAGAAAGACAGAAGACAACTCTGCCAGCAGCTGAGGATGAATAGCGGCCAGGGGGTTGTTCAACGCATCTGCCAGGATCAGGCCCTCCCACCCGATGATCATAGCGAAGTCTGCTTGCGAGGAGAAGCCCTCCGCTATCAAATCTCTAGACGGCCTGGCCACGGTCGAGGGACTGCTTAAGCTTGGCAATGGCCTTGGCCGGGTTGAGCCCCTTGGGGCACACGCTGGTGCAGTTCATGATGGTCTTGCACCGGTAGAGCTTGAAGGGGTCGTTGAGGGCCGCCAGCCGCTCGGCCGTCATGTCGTCCCTCGAGTCGATCACCCACCGGTACGCCTGGAGCAGGGCTGCCGGGCCCAGGTACTTGTCCGAGTTCCACCAGTAAGAGGGGCAGCTCGTGCTGCAGCATGCACACAGGATGCACTCGTACAGGCCGTCCAGCTGCGGGCAGGGACGGCGGGGCGATTCGTCTCTCCGGCGGTGACCTCTGCACCAGCGCTCTTGACAGCGGCAGCTCGTGAGCGGCCCTGTGCTGCACGCGAATATAGCACACCTTGGCGCGGTCCTCTCGGGACTGGTACAGCTCCTTCCCGGGCATGTCCTCCCGAGTCTGCAAGTAGGGCTTAATGCTCTTGAGCTGGGCGTAGAAGTTGCTCATGTCGACCACCAGGTCCCGGACGACGAACATGTGCGGCAGGGGCGCGATCTTGGTGACCTGCGGGGCGGCGGATGCGGGAGGGACTGCGTCAACGTGCGGCGTGCGATGTGCCACGCTCTCGCGCTGCGTTCCCCTGCAAGCTTCTTGCCTTGGACGCGTCCCGGTCGACCTTGGTGAGGCACGCGAGCCCGTTCGTGCCATCCATGTTCATGGCGCACGAGCCGCAGATGCCCTCACGGCACGACCGACGGAAGGACAGCTTCGGGTCCTGCTCGTTCTTGATGGCGAAGAGCACGTCCAGCATCATCGGCCCGCACTTGTTGATGTCCACCGTGTATTCGTCGTACCTGGGGCTCCCGCCCGCGTCCGGGTCCCACCTGCGGTAGAAGTCCGGGGCCGGGCCCGCATTCGGCTCCAATCGCCACCTCTGTCCCCACGCTCTCTTCCGCGTCTCTGGGACGCAGACTCACCGGTACACATGAAACTTCTTCAGCAGCTGCGGCTTGGCCCCCGAGATGGACTCCTCGACCGGCTGCGCGAGCGCAGCTGCCTCGGTTGATGTCTTCACGGGCCTGCGCGCAGCGCGAGGCAGTTCCGGTGGGCAGAGGAGGGGAGCAGATAGGCACAGAGCACGC
The DNA here is from genome assembly GCA_958009085.1 of Protoeuglena noctilucae. Lineage (NCBI taxonomy): Eukaryota > Viridiplantae > Chlorophyta > Pedinophyceae > Marsupiomonadales > Marsupiomonadaceae > Protoeuglena > Protoeuglena noctilucae. The sequence continues at coordinate 200,362 of OY253681.1, forward strand.
GCAGATCCAGCGAGAAGCTCGCGCCCATCAGCGCCTCCGCTCGGCGGCGCGGGGACCCTTGTGCAGAGTTGTTGCCCGTGGCCACACGGGGCCCGGCGAAGCCCAGGCCGCCGACCCGAGAGCCCGCGGGATTAGCAGCGACAAAGAGCATCGAAAGAGGCCCGTTTTGGACGGGGCCCCCGGCCGTAAGGGGACCAACAGCGGCAAGACTTTGACTGGGCAGGGGGCAAGGGGCTCCCGGGACCCTCGGTAGCCACCGCGCCGGCGCTCGGGACGCTGTGCGACACCAAAGCCATTGCACGAACCCATCGAAAGCCACCCAGCGGGCTGGAGAGCGCCCTGGAGACCCCCGACACACCTGCCCCCCGACAGCCGCGCCAACTGCGCAAGCGCCGCTGTCGCCCTCCTCATCCTGTCTCCCAAAGCGCGCACGTGCAGCGGTATCGCGTGGACTCGGCTGCGATCCCCAGAGCACGACTTTCAAGGCGTGGCCGTGGAAACGGCTGGATGGCACGCGCTGCGAGTCTCGCGGGACGCAATTTTCACGCTGACGCACGCAATGACGGATCGTGGGGGTCGCGCGGCTGCCCTAACGGTCATTTGGCGTTGCAGGCCAGGGGTGCCAGCGACGCCAGATGCTCAAAATCGCCGCCTACACCGAGCGGATGCTAGCGACAGGCCGGGGAAAGCGGGCACGCAGGGGAGTTAGCACATGCAGGAGCGCAGGAGCACAAGCACGAACGCGCGCCACTCGCACCGCCCTACTCGTCTGGCAGTTTCTCGGGCTGCTGCAGGACGATGATGCTGCGGAGGAGGAGAGAGGACGGGGAGTCAGCTGCTGTCAAATGGAGCCAAGCCAAGCAGTGCGGACCACACCGACCCCCCGCTGCTGGCCCAAGCCCCATATTGGATACCATCCAATGCCCACCTGAAGTCAGGATAGGGTGCCACCATGATCTCGCACTTCGTGCTCTTCAGCCGCAGGAACTTGAGGTCGTTCTGGGGGTCCATGGTCCGAATCTGCGGTCGCGGGGCCCTCGGTGTGTGAAAGGGTGGGCCTCGTCCCTTTCCAAATGCCCCACCCCTGAGAGATGGTCCAGACTCACCATGTTGCTCGCGAGATGCACGAGGTCTGGCACCTGGAGGCCGTACTCGGCCGACAATTCAGGCTGCGGGGAACGTGGGTAAAGCGCGGCGTCGCCGGGGTTGCAGCACGCGCCAGCTGGCCTGCATGTTCTAGCCTATGACTATACCTCGACGCGGGGGCCTCGGCTCCCCCTGGCCACCGGCGCGCCCGCCAGCGACCCCGCATGCCGCAGAGCTCACCGAGACATTGGTGCGAATGACCTCCCGCTCCTTCCCAATGATGACGACCCCCATAACATCCCGATAGTTCCCGATGCGCTTGAAGGCTGCCTCGATCTCCGCCATCCTCCCCCGGCACGGGGGGCGCTTCCACGCCCGCCCCGCTGTTCGCTGGTTGTTCGGCGCCCCTAGCCAACTACGTCGTGCCCGCGTCCGCTACGGCTGCTTTATGTCACCAACAGGAGAGCAGGCGTTTGTGCTCGTCCCAAACTATGCAGCTTTGCGGCAAAGCAAAGTTTTAGAGCTCAGGTGCTCTGAAAGAGCCTGTGATCTAGTCAGCGACGCGAATGGTGCACACGCGCGTGCTGGGAAGCGTCCTTTGACGAATTGCAAACATGTGTCTGGCGCCAGAAATCTGCCGCGGACTCGCTCCGGGCTTCAAGCTCGACCCCACGCCACCCCGCACGCTAATGTCGCTGGACGGACGCGGGGGTGGACGGTGGATGCGCGACGCCGATCCCGATGCTCGGGCGTCGCCCACGCGAGTGAGCGCGTCCCGTTCTTCTCCGGCTGTCGTCGATCCATCAGGGCTCCCGTTGGTGGGAGATGCCCTACGTTAGCGGAGGTGGGGCCGCGCCCGGGTCGGGGTCCGTCGCAGAGCGTTGCACCAGACCGCCCATGCGGCTGCTAGCAGTCACCGAGGCGTTCCACTCGTTTCCTTTTTAGCGGTGCCGGTGGCTTCTGCGTCTGCCCGGGCTCCGTCGCCCCCGATGGGGCCCCTCATGTGGTCAGCTGCGAGTGACCTCACCGCTCTCGCCGTGTTCGCCCGCCGCAGGGCGCGTGCAGCCCTCGCACCCGTTCGGACTGTCCACCATCATCGCGTGGTTCCTGGGCGTCGTTAACGTGTTTGTGAGCTTCATCCGCACCATGGTGCGCGTTGCAGCGTTGGCATCTCGCGACGCCCCATCATCAGCGCCGTCTTCGGGTCCGGGAGCAACGCTTACCTGACGCTTCCTCGCGCGCAGTTCGACGCCGAGGCGCAGGACGCGTACACGGGCCGGAACACGAAGGTGAAGGGGTTCCGCGGCCCTGGCGTGCCTCCCCCCGGGTCCGGGGGGCGGTGGGGAGGTGGCGGTGGCGGCGGAGGCGGCGGAGGTGGCGGTGGCGGTGGCGGTGGCGGGAGGGGCGGGTACGGAGGAGGGGGTGGGAGCAGTTCCCGCATGATGCCGATGGGGGATGTGCGGTGAGTCCTCATTATCCGCGCCCGGCCTGATGTTCAGTCGTCCATCCCCGTGCCTCGCATGTGTCTTACGTCAAGTGTCTCGCTCTGCCGCAGGCGCCAGCAGGCAGCCGCCCGCCCTGCCTGAGCACGGTAAAGCGCTTGGGGCGTGGGCGGTGCCAACACCGGGGTGCCAGCCTCCGCTGTGTGTTGTCCTGAGGGAAACGCACAACTGGGGCCCGCCCCAGGCACCGCCTCCCAAGCGCGTGGGCCACTGCGTGGCGTGAGTGAGGTCGACAGGAGCCCATTACGCGCCCATCGCCTGTTCTTCACCCTCGTATGCGCCCTTCCCGCGTCGTAAATGTCGTCGCCGGCGACTGGAACGAGCCCCGCGCCGTCTCCAGCCCTGCCTCGGCATCCCATGATGCGCTGCCGCTCAACGCGAGAGCGCGTGGCAGCGCGGATTTCTCGACGCACGTCTCCTTCCTCTTGCATGCCGCCGCCGACTCGCACATTCGCGACCCGGCAGCGCCGGTTGAAGAACATATTCAAATGCAAGCAAGCACGTGGCAGGTGGGGCTCCCGACACTCGACCTTCACTTGGCGAACCGGCCCTCCTTGCGCCACAAATGCTTCTCCTCGTACTTCGTCGTGTGATCGTAGGGGTCCCAGAGGTTGGCGGGGTGCGCGTGCTTGTTCCTCTCGTACCTGCGAGGGTGGTGTCAACGACTCACGAATCTCACTTTGCTATTTGCAACCCCACAGAGCGATCCTAGGCTCTCTCGTGCACAAAAAGACGCGGAGACGGCTGCCTTCAGTCCAGGTCAGGCCACCCCAGTTGTGTTCACTTGAGTGTGCGGCCACTTACCATCCCCGCTCAACCACCTTGCCCAGCTGCAGCTTGGCCTGGCCCTCCGCGGGCGGGGGCCGCTTTCGGCCGTCTGGGCCCACGCGCTGAAACTCCTGGTCGTGGAACCTGCGCAGATGAAGTCGCACGCGTGACGCACTTACGACCCCACGCATGCGACAGTCGCATCGTCTCACATGGAGCATGCCAGCACAACTCCCCGCAAGCCGTCTTCGAGCTCGGGGGACCGTGATCATGCGCATGCTTCATTTCCCATCTGCGATTCAAATCTGAGCAACCTCACCGGAAGAGTGGCACGTCCTTCCCGGGCGCATCAACACGCTTCATGATGAGGTCGTAGAAGGTGAGATCGTGTGGGATGATGAAGTCGTCCTTGACGTACATGAGACTCGAAGCCCCGACGCTCGCCAGGTCCCTGGGTGTCGAGCCGGGGAGCGCAGGCCTTCCCATCAGCCCAGACAAGGCAGGCCAGATCTGGACGCACACAACCTTAACAATCGTTGCAGAAACTGCTCACCGGAACTGCGGGGCCAGTTGCTCCTTGGCTTTGGCCAAAAAGCTCCCAATCGTGTCGCCCTTGCGGATGACCAGGTTGCTCCCGTGGCCGTTGCCATCCCAGTACAGATACTTCATCTCCAAAGGCTGCGGGTTGTCGAAAGCATCGCAACTCGACCTTAACACCCCGCAAGCTGCAAGCCGCAATCTCGAAACCTGCCAAAGCAAACGAAGCAAACGCGAGGCTCCCTGCCGCACCGACCTCCGTCAGTCTCACCTCGTTCTTGATAGCCTCCTGCTTCTCCTGCCACTCTCGCTTGAGCCTCTCCCGCAGCTCCGCCTCCTGCTCCTGCCTCTCACGGTCCGGCAGGTAGTCCGTACGGACACTGGGGTTCTTGATGATGCGGGTGCGTTTGCGGGGTCCCCCTTCACTGCTCAGCTCAGACCCTGCGGTGACGCGGACAGGCTAACAGGGGTCGCGAGGGACCGTGCCGACCCCGGGCTGTCTCCCTGTGACCAGTTACAGGGAAACAATCGTGCTGAGCTTACGCTGCGCGGAGCCATCAGTGCACCGACCTGACACGCTGGCCTCCTTCGGTGCCACGCGGCTCTGCGCGAGTTTCAGGCGCTCCGCCAGAGACATGCCCTGCGCCGGCGCGGCAGGGGCCTGACCGGACGCCCCTTCTCCCGGCCCTCGCGTCGACCCCTCCGCCGCTGCCGCCTCGGCCTGGGCCCCCGACGGGCCCGGCGCCCCGTCATCGGCCCCACCGGCCGCTGCCACCGGCTCCGCTGCCCCGTCGTCTCGCTCCTCCTCGCCGTGGAAAAAGGAGAGCTTGGTCTTCTGGGCCAGCTCCGCCTCCCGAGCCTTGCGCTTCCTCTCCCGCTCCTGCTCTAATTGCTCCTGTTCCTGACGCTCTGCGTGATCATCGACACGTACAAACATGTCATGCGCCGGAGCACGCGAGGGAGGCCGCACAGAGACACAGCCTAACAAAACGTCCCTCCGTGCTCACCCCTCCTGCGTCTCTCCTCCTCTAGCCTCTCGGCGATAGACTTCTTGGTCTCGACGAACTCATCCTTGGTCTTGAGGCCGATGGTCTCGACCTTGAACGCCGAATCCAGCGTCTCGACCGTCCCGCTCGCGAAGCTCAGGTCGGTGCGCACATCGCGCGCCCCGCTGCTCGCCAAGCCTCCGAAACCCTTCCCACGAAGCGCCTCGAACTTCCGCTGGCTCTGCAGCGCCGTCTGCTCCAGCAGCGACAGGTCTTTTCCCGCTGCGTTCTTCTTCGACATCGGCCCTGCCCGCTCCACAGCGTGGGCCGGCCAGCCAGGCGATGCTCGCTGCCGCGGATGTCAGGAAAGCGCTGGAACGGTCACCGCACGCTGCCGCGACCGGCCCAGCGATCTATGACACGGGCAAACACGATGGCCGGGCTAACTCTCGAGGATGGTGAGCAAGCCGCGACGAGGGCGGCGGGGACAGGAGATGGCGCGCGTCAGGCGAGTTGCAGGCCATTCAATTCTCGGCGCTAGCCCATGCCAGCGAAGTGCAGCACAGGGTCCGGCAGGCGCGGGTGTGACGGTGCAACTGGAGGAGGGCAAAACGAGGGCGGGTGCATCCGCAGGCGAGGAGAGCGCTGCAGGGCCGCAGCGACCGGCGCAAGCGCTCCCTTCCTCGACCTGTTCACCCGAACCGCAGCTCATGGAGGAGCTGCCCACTGATATCCAAAAACAGGAACGACTCGCCCTGCAAAAGAGCAGCGGACGTAGCGTGAGCGCACGCGGCTCCCCGAGAGGCGCGCCTCCAAGCAAAAGCGCTTGCAAGCCCCCTCGCCTTGAGCCCCTGGAAGTCAATCATGTACTCCCCCTCTCTGTTCCGGTAAAGCTGCACCTCCATCTTGACCACCTTGGGCCGCTGCGTCTGCTGGCCCGTCTCCGGGTCCGCCTCTGCGGGCACGGGACAGGGTGGCAGTCGCACCCGCATGCCGTTCCACGGCGCCCCCGCCGTCGCCATCAGCGCACAGCTCACCGACGCCCATGAGCCCCGGGACAGCGCATCGGCACTTGAGGTTGTACGGCCCGATCTTCTTCCACATGATGCCCTGCTGCGTCAGGCCCCGGTAAAGCTCGTGCATGATCTGCGTCGGGTGCGCCCGCACCTTGCAGCCCAGCTGCCACCGCCGCTCGGCCACCAGCCGGTGCTGCGTGCGCGAGCGGAGAAGCGAGTGAGAAGCGGGTCTAGGGTGGGCGCAACTGCAGCGAGCGCCCATCACCAGAGCAGTTGGCAAAAGTGAACGATGCAGCTTGTTTGGGTCAGTAAACTGGCACGTCAGTCTATCTCCGATACACAGAGAGAGGTGTGTGGAACTGCGGCGCTCGCGTCTCGCCTGCTGCATGGCGGGGTTGTTGGGCCCCCGGTTGCTGGGGGTAGCCATCATGCCATACGGGTGCATGTAGGGCTCGTTTAGCTCCGCGGACAGGTACCCCGAGCTGCTGATGTGCCGCCGGTTGTCGTGCATCAGGTAGTACGCGACCGTGGCCTTGTTCTGGGCCCGCTGCGGATGAGGCGATCGCGACAACCACGGTCACGGCACGACAGCCGGCAGCCACGGTTGCACCTCAAGAGCTCACCCCACCCTCGGTAAGCAGGACAGACAGGCGATTATGGAGCGAAGCAAAACTGAGTAACCCCTTCCCTCTCTGTGCGAAGTGCCCTCTGTAACGCCACCCTGTGCACGGCCATCAAAAGGGTCACCTTCTTGATGGACTCGATGAGCGTCGACCGGTCGAACCCCAGCTTGACGACCTCCAGCATGACCTCCTCGTCGACCATGTTGTGCGGCATGACCGAGTCGGCCTGCATGACGGCGAGGTAGCGGGGGAGGCGCACCGTGAACCACGGGTGCTGGCGGATCTCGGGGATGGTGATGCGCTTGAGCGGGTCGACGAGCAGCATGCGCGGGATGAGGTCGCGGGCGCCTGGGGAGAGGTTGCTGGGGAGGTTGTATATGCCGCCCTTGATCTTCTTGAACAGATTGGGGATGTTCTCGTCGTCGAACGGCAGCGACCCGCACAGGAGGGCATAGAGGATGACCCCGCACGACCACACGTCCACCTCGGGCCCCGCATACATCTTGCCGGAGATGACCTCGGGCGCCGCGTAGTTGGGCGACCCGCACGACGTCTTGAGGAAGTGCCCGTCGCGCATCACGTTCGACAGCCCGAAGTCGGCGATCTTCACGTTCATCTTCGAGTCCAGCAGAATGTTCTCCGGCTTCAGGTCCCTGCGCAAACGCCGACGCATCGCGCACTCGCTCCAGCTCCCCCGTCCCCGCCGTCGGACCGTCCCAGGCACATGGCCAAGCCGGCCGCATCAACGCAGGCAGGCCTTCGCGCGTCGTGACGGCGGCGCGGCTCACCGGTGCACGACCATGTGGCGGTGGCAATACTCCACGCCCGATATGATCTGCTGGAAGAAGTGCCGCGCCTCGTCCTCCATCAGGCGGCCCTTCTCGACGATATAGTCGAACAGCTCGCCCGATTTCACGTACTCCATCACCACGTAGATGTCCGAGGGCGTCTCCATCACCTCGTACAGCCGGATGATGTGCGGGTGCATGAACAGCCTGCGGGGGCAGCTGATGAGTCTCCTGAGCCCGTACCATCAGCACGCACGACATACGTATCACAAACCAATCACGGCCGGTCGAGCGATACCCCGTCTCGCGCGGGTGTGAGCCGGGTCGCCGCGTTTGCGAAAGAGCAGCGTGCAAACACACCTCAGAATCTTAATTTCCCTCCGGACCTTCTCCTCCATATCCATGGCTTTGATCTTCTTCCGATTGAGGATCTTGATGGCCACCTTCTGCCCCGTGAGGATGTGCTCAGCCAGCTTGACCTGCGAGCGGTCCGCATCCTTCGTTCGACGCGCGCGACTCCTCACCCTCCACGCCGCCCCGCGAGGGTACGCGGGCACATACAAAGACGCGGCACGCTCAACAGGCAAGCATGTGGGGGCCTGGGCGCCCGGATAGGACGCGATGTTGACCCCCAGCGCGGGGGCCCGCGCGTGGGAGACAGGCGGCGCTATCCGTGGGCCAGGGGGTCGCGGTAGAAGGGCATCGAGTCCAGGCGCCGGCGGGGACTGAGCGAGGCCACCGTCTTGCCTCAGCCGCGGCCCAGTCGCAGCGCTCACCTTCCCAAAGGAGCCGATGCCCAGCGTCTTGTCCAGCCGGTAGTGCGACAACACGGCTGCCTCGGCACTACCTTGCGCTGACGATTGCGCTGGCTGGTTCCGCTCATCATGTCCCCCGGCCGGGGCCGGCTGAGCGCCGGACATGGCTTCCCGCCCCCTCCCCCCCGGAGCCCCTCCAATTCAACGCCAAGACCACGAATCGAGCACCGGAGGACGAATGGGGGCGCCGAAGAGGCCGCCTGCGCGTCGTCGCAGCCGCGGAGGACCGGAAGCGATGCGGGAGCGGGGTGGGAATGCGAGCGCGGTTTGGTGCGAACGTAGCGGTCCGGCGAGGGGTCTGAACGGCGGGAAAGCAGGGCCTTGGGGTCAGACAGGGTAAACTGACGACTGGCAGGGCGCGCGGGGACGAAGGAGAATTTGCACCTTATGCGCGGACGAGACAAACTTAGGCGGCAGTCGGGGGGGGCTTACGATTTCAAGCTGCCTGGCGTTTTTGCTATTTCCAAGCATCTCTCAAGCGCTTAGCCACTCTAACCGCGCTTGCAGCGTAGCACATCGGTTGCACTCGCAGGGGGGCACTGGGGTCCGGCTAGTGGGGAAAGGGGGCGGCCAGACATGGCAGAAGGGCGAGTGGGCGCCCGTGCCGCCCTCGCCGCGCGCGAGTCGGCGCAGCAGGCGCAGTTCAACGGGCCGTCGCTGCCTCCCTGTCACGCAGCGGGGCGCGGCCGTCCGAGTACCTCGACGACGAGGATGCGGGCGAGTTCGAGGCGCCGCAGAGGAGTCTGCTGGACGTCCTGAAGGTGCATGTGGAGGAGGAGGGGCGTCGGACGATGATCGCAAGGATTATTTTCGTGGCGCAGCTGCAGGACAAGCACAGCAGGACACGGTGACGGCGGCGCGGGCAGTGGACATGTGCGGGGCTGTGGCGGGGCTTTGCTGGCCTAGGAAGTCACGCCTCGCCATCCTATGCAACGCGCAGAGTGGTGGAGCATCAGACGCGAATGGTCGCCGATGTCCGGGAGGTCACGGGCCAGTCGCTGACGGGGTTGTTGCTGCTGTGGGAGTCGTGCTGCCTCCACGTCTTGGAAGCGCCGCTAGGGCACTTGATGGGTAAGCAGCGGGACGATACTAAGCGTCCCTGCCTTCCCGCGACTCGGCGCGCCTGGATGTCGCAGTGTCGTCTCAAGCTGCCCGCATCTGACAAGCGCTGTCCCGGCCCCCGCAGTGTTTGCCGAGCGTTTGATGGAAGACCTGAACCAGGGCGTGGCGCCGCTTCGGGAGCCCCGCGTGGCGTCGTTTATGGACGACGTGGAGGCGCGAGCCTTCACCTTTTGGGATTCGTCCAACCTCAACGCCGTGGCGGCAGACGAGATCGAACCTGTGTCGTACAACGATGCCGCGGAGTATATGTCAGAGGCGAGAAATGCTGTTTTGCTCACGGGCTGTCGCGGGTGGCGGACAGTCTTGCCGCGCTGCTGGGGCACGCTCGGAGCAGGGCCGGCGTCACAGGCACCTCCGCCGTGGTTCCGTTCGCAGGCGGGCGTACAGATGCTCAGTCTCGGGAAGCAGCTGAGTGGGTATCCTTCCGCCGAGAAGCGCAAGACGGCCATCAATAAGCTGGCCACGTTCGTGACCGACCTGCCCTCCCCCGACCGGTGCGCTTGCCTCTGCGGAGTGTTGGCCCTCCCTCTGCGTCGTGGGCGTTGCACTGCGGTCCCTTCTTGCCACCCGTGCGTTATGATGGAACCCGTAGCTGCTTACGTGTGCACCCATGCCGTGTGTGTCGTCGCATGCATACTGTGCACGTTGACCCATGCCATGCGTGTTCTTTCCGTGCGCAGGGTGACGGCCATGTCCCTCAGCGACGACCTCCTCAGCCTGGCCGAGTTCATCGAGATCTTCAATGAGCCTATCCAACTGGAACTGGACTCGGATAACGTGTGGCCCATCCCACGGTCGGTGGCTGTGTGAGACGTCGGTCTCCCGAGTATGTGTATGTGAGTAGAGGTCGCCGATCGCGTGAAAGTGCTAGAAACGCCCGGTGCCTTGCATGCGCTTCCTGAGCAACAGTGGTATCACAGAATCGCGCGCGCCATGTCTCATCGCGAATGCGCGGCCTTATCAACGGACACGAGACGGCCGCTGCGCGCTCAAACCCCCGAAAATCGTCCAATGCCGCGTCGCCTGTACTCCAGACAGGCTCTTTGTCTGGAGCAGCTCAGCAGCCCAGCGTCCTGACGAGCACGTCCGGCCCCACCAGGATTTCCTTGTACGTCACCCGCGGGCGCCCGAAGAAATCCCGCTGCTTCTGGTCTCCCGACAGCCCCACCGCGCACCGCATCACCCGCGTGCCTCGCAGGTCCGCCCTACCCCCGTCTGCGCAGGAGACCCCGTGGGGCGCCGAGGACAGCTCCCCTCTCACCAGCTTGACGGCAGCGCCCTTGCCCGACGCCCGCACCGCTGCCCTCCGGGCGCCCGTCACCACCGCGCCCTCGCAGTGACACCAGCCCCCCGCGCACACCTCGATGCCGTCCGTGGCCGATTGGAGGATCGTGACGTTGTTCAGCGCCGCCATCGACCCTCGCCCGCCCACGCGCACGCCCGACCGCTGCGCCTGGAGGACCGAAGAGTCCCGGGCACCCACGCTGCCGTGGGCCCATGCGAGCATGCCCTCGAGTCCCGTGTCGGACATGGTGGTGCTGACCATCGCGGCCCGGCTGCCCCGGTCGATGGCCATGACCCCGACCCCCGTCACCGCGGATATACGGCAGCCGTGCAGGTCGACGGCGCCCCCGCGCTGGCAGGAGGCGCCATGCAGGCCGGCGCGGATCACGCAGTCCCGGGCCTCCACGATGCTCTTGGGGCCTTCCGACAAGACGCACGACTGCCCCGTGCGCATGACCTCGACCCCCAGGGCCTCGACCCAGCCGCCGTTGAGGGCCACGACGCCCGCCCCGGCCGCGCCCGCCAGCCGCGACTCGCACACCCGCGCCCGGCTGCCCCACCCCACCGCCGCCACGCCGCACCTCCCCGCGGCACACACCACCGACTCGGCCACCAGCACCGCTGCGCCTTGGCGGCAGACGACCGCGCTCGCCCCCGCGCCCTGCACCATGCCCCGCTGGAGCCTCAGCTGGGACTTGGGACCCGTCGCGTGCAGCCCCGAGGACGGGTCGGCAAAGTACGCGTCTGTCAGCACCGCCTCGCCGTCCTCCACGGCGACCGACACGCCCCTGGCATAGACGTCCCGCAGCTGCAGCACAGCCCCGCACGTCACGTGGATCTTTGCCTGGGCACGGCCGATCAGGATTCCGTTGCACACGACGACCGGCATCGACACGCGGAGCGCGCTCTCGATGGCGGCTATCCTCCCTCCCAGGTCCACCGGTTGCCCCGGCAAGGCGCAGGCCAGGACGCAGGCGAAGTCATCGTGGGACATGATAAGGCCCTGAGGGGGTACAGAGTTAGCCAGAATGTGAATCATTCTACTCTGATGTCTCATCAGAGGCTGCAGAGACTGTAAAGCTCTCAGTCAGGGCAGCCACAATGCTTTGATCATCGCCCTCACTCACCACCGCAGGAGGCGCATGGAGGCCCTCAGACACCCGCTGCTCCCATCGGCTGAAGGCGCTGACGACGGCGACGAGCTTATCCTCGAGGCTGGCATGCGCGTGGTAGGAAGGCGAGCGGTGCGGGACGACGCGCGGCGCAGCGGCCGGTGCCGTGGCGGGGCGCGGCACGGTGGCTGGGCGTGTGGGTGGCGCGGGCACGGAGACGGCCGCCGCGGGGTGAGGGAGCGCGAACAGGAGCTCGGGGAGGGGCGGGGCCACAGCTGGCGACGCCTGCATCGCCGGCGCAGCGGCGCGGGGCGCCTCTGGGCTGGTCCGCGTCACCGGCAGCAGCTGCGGTGGGCTCTCGCACCGCAGAGTCTCTGCCCCGTCTGCCGAAAAGGTGTCGGGCCACGTGCAATCCCTGGCAGCTCCCGTGACGGACACCAGCGGCAGTGGCGGCACGCATTGGCACCCTGCGAGCGAAACTCAGAGAGGTGATTTTGCCTGCTGGCATCTCAGTCATGGACATGCACGTAGTTGCCTCCTGCGCATGGCCGTGCCACAGCTCACCGGCCGCCGCGCCTGGGGAAGGCCCGCCGTCCGTTTCCTCGTCATCTGATGAAGCGAAGGGATCCTCCACAACGTCGACGGCCCCACAGCCAGGGCCCCTCGGGGTGAGCACACCACCCGTGACCTTTGCCCGTGCGCCCTGCTGCTCTGGCCCCGCTCCCTGCCCCCGCTTGCAACGGCCCTTCTCCACGACCACCGCCCCCCTGGCGCCCACCGCCCGGCAGAAGAGGGCACGGTCGGCGGGTCGCAGCACGGCCGCTATGTCAGCCGTGGCAAAGTGTCCCGAGCACTCTCCCGCGAGGCGAAATGGGAAGCGGCCTTGGTGCTCCGCCATCGCGGATGCCAGCCCATCCCCGAGGGCAGCCAGGTGCGCCGAGAAGCACCCACGGCACACCCAGTGCCCCGGGGTCCCCGAGCACCGCGCCACCGCGTCGTGCGGCACGAGGGCGCCGTGGCCCGAGCACATCACGAGCGGCGCCGGGGCCGTCGACAAGCCCCGCAGCGCCGCGGCGGTGGCCCGGGTCGCGTGCAGCATGCTCTCTGCCGTGGGCCGCATGGCCCCGTCGCGGTGGAAGGCGCAGTACATGGCACCGGCCAGAGGCTCCGGGACTGCCTTGGGCACTTGCGGGCAGGCGCCCTGCTCGCACACCGCCCGCATGATCCGCTGCAGGCTCCAGCCGGCGAAGGGAGGCTCCCCGCTCGCGGCGTGCACCAGCGTGGCGCTCGCGCACCACACGTCGGATGCTGGCAGAGTATCGCCGATGTTGGGGTTCCACTGCTCGGGCGCCATGTAGCTGTCCGTGCCGCAAGCCATGGCACCGGATCCCGCGAGCTGCGGCCACAGGACGGCGACATCGTCGTGTGATGCCAACACTTCCAGGACGGTATATGTGTCTCAGAAAAGCCTGCAAACGCGCCCCTCGCCTGGTTCTTGCTGGCCCGCACGGCGAGGCCCAGGTCCGAGAGGAACGCCCGCCCCTCGTCGCTGACGAGCACGTTAGCAGGCTTCACGTCGCAGTGGACCACGTCCGTCTGGTGCAGCTGCGTCAGTCCCTCAAACAGGTCCTCCGCAATCGTCAGGAAGAGGTCCAGCGGCACGCCGTTCGGGAATTTCGTGCGAATCAGCTCCTCCAATGAGGAAACCATGAGAGGCATGACAATATACAAATTCGCCCCGTGCCGGCTGAATCCAAACACCCTGCGTCGAGAGGCAGCACCTCAGGAGGCGATAGGCGAGACTCCGGCCCGGCGCGCCCGCACAGCGCCACGCCCATCCATCGCACACTCACGGCAGCCGCTGCGGCGCATCCGGCTCACCGGCAGACCCTGTCGCAGCGCATCGCCGCCGTCATCATGCGCACGAGCTCCTGGCGGCCATCATCCCCCGAGTTCAGCCGCTTCACAGCGACGGGCCCCCCATTCCAGTCCCCCCGAAAGACCTGGCCCTGACCGCCGGACCCTATCACTTCAAACAGTTTAAGGTCCTTAAAGGGGATTTCCGCCGCGTCCATCTTCACGCGTCGGCGGGGAACGGGCCCATAGCACAGTGTCAAGGACCCCAATCGTGAGCAGGAATGGGATGCATGTGTGGAATGGGCAGGGGTTGCGGCTCGATGGCGCGAATGGCGTCCAGACGGCCAGCAGCACTGGTCAGACAGGTGCCGTGACCGACAGTGTTTAAGGTTTCTACCCTGTGGCTAGCCTTGCGGATGCCCTGTGGACTGACAGAGTATTCACAAGTAAGCAGCTATCAAGTCTTCACCCGCTTTCACTGAATCCAGTCGACTCTGAGAGCGTGGGAGCAGCCAGAGCCCCCGGACGTGTCAAACGCCCTTCTTCTTCTTAGCCTTGAGCTTCGCCACCATGCCCTTGAGCTCTAGTTTCTCCAGGGCACTCGCGGAGTGCTGCGGCTTGGCCGGCTCGGCAGCCTTCGGACGGTGCTGCTGCTGGCTCCGGCGCCGGGCGGCCTGCGAGTGGCGATACCGTCGGCATGTTTGCCACTCAGGGCCCCGCGGCCGTTTGTCAGCGACAACCTCAACGTGCTCACCTCCTCGGCGAGCGCCTTGGCCCCGAGGGACTGCTTGAAGCGCGGGTCGGTCGGGTCGAGGGCATAGTCATGGTCCCCAAACAGGCGCGCGAAGCGGGGGTCGTCGAGGTTGGCGCGGAAGGACCCTGCGTCCTCCTCGTCGCTCTGGTTCTCCTCCCGGAGCCGCTTCTTGCTCTGCGGGCCCGGCCACCCGTTGCAGCTTCCCGCAGCGCACCTCCGCTGCCGCACCTCCCTGCCCGCGCCCGCGCCCGCGACGCACCTTCCATTCCTTCCTCCGCTCCTTCTTCGTCTTGCTCTTCCCGACATCCCCATCGGTAGCCGCCCCTCTCTTCTCCTGGCCCTTGTACTTGCTCAGGACATCCGCGCTGGTCTTACCGGACGCTGCGGGCACGCGTGGCGGGCGAATGACCGATGACACAGTCACATCTGCTAATATCATCAATGCCTGAACACGCCACGCGACCTTACCGACCGCCCGCAGCTCCCCGTCGTCCATCATCAGCAACTCGAGCTCCGCCTTGCGCCTCGCCACCTCCGCCCCATCCACCCCCGCCCCCTCGCCCTCCACGCTCCCCTCCCGATCCCCCTTCTCCCCTCTCCTCCCCTTCCTCTTCCCCTTCCCACGCTTCTCCCCGGCACCCCGCCCCTCCTCGCCCCCCACCTCCGCCGCCATCGCGGCCTCCATGTCCCCCTCCGCGCCCTCCGCGAAGAAAGGGTCGCTGAACGGGTCCGCCCCCTCCGTCGCCGCCCGCTCCAGCCCGCCGTCGTCCCCGCTCACCGACCCTCCCCCGTCCGTGTCGGCGTCAGAGTCGTCCATTCGCATCGCCTGCCTCCGCTTCTCTCGCTTCTTCTCCTTCTTCTTTCTCAGATACTGCTCCCACACCGTCTCCTCCCCCGCACCCTTCCGCTCCTTCAGCCGCTTCCCCAGACTCTCCAGCCCCCCGGCAAACGTCACCGTCATGTCCCCTCGCTCCCCGCCGCCGCCCCAGTTGGCGCGGCCCGAGCGCGGGGCGGCCTCCGCGCCCTCGCCCAGCAGCAGCGCACGGTATTTCTGCGGGACAAAGCGGTGGGTGTGGAGCGACCGGGCGCCGAGCATTGCCCAGGTGAGCTCACAGCAGAGGGCGGCACAGTCAGTGTGGGCGGTGTGGGCTGAGAAAGTGACGCTTATAAACCGATCGAAGAAGCGGCAAAGCAACGGGTAAGAAGGCATGGCATGGCATGGCTGTGTGCCCGCGCCCCCACACCCGCACCCACCTCTGCGTCGGTCCTCGTGTCTGGCTCTCCCTCCTCCGCCGCAGCTGGCTCCTCTTCATCGGACCCTGTATTGCAAGCAAGCAGAGAGTCACGCTTGCTGCGCTGCGCTGCTCGGATGCATTGCTTTGTGTGCGAGTACACAGTGGTGGCCTGCGCAACGAGCCCCCTACACACCGCCACGTCTGCCACCCACGCCCGGCCCTGCCCGCTCACCCGACGCGAGATAGACGCGGAAATCGTCCTCGCGGATGTCCTCCTCAGTCAACTTCTTGGTCAGCACCCGCCGGCGCTCGTGACTGTCTTCGTCCCAGGTCAGCTTGGCGTGCGTGGTGTTTAAATTCTGGCGCAACTGGGGCGGGCGGTAGTCCGCCGGGACGCCCGTCGCCTCGTCGCGGACCGTGCGGCCACCGAAGTCCTCGGAATCGGGGACAAAGCGAAGGTCGAGCACGTTGCCTGCGACGGGCGGTCGGGCAGGTGGGCGGGGTGAGAAGAACCGGGGAAGTACCGAAGGGTGGTATGGATGAAATAGTAAGGGGCAGTTGAACAGGGAATGGACTGGGCGAGCATCAGCGGGTATGGGACGGGCGGGTGTCATGGGGCAAGACGAGGCGCATGGGGGAATGTCAGTGTCAACCAAGCGCACACGGCCCGTGATTCGCGACTCACCCGACAGCTCAAACTCCATGCCGTCGCACTCCTGGTAGCAATGGAGCGCCGTGGCTGCGCTGTCGAACTCCGCCACTGCGTAGTACCACCGCATCTTCGACCTTTCGTAAGCCCTCAATCGCTCGTTGAGTGCCTCCTCCACCTCCCGGCGCTTGGAGAGCGGCAGCGATGCCATCTCGTCCGCTTCTGCACCTGCACCACCATTCCTTGAGGACGCCCCTGTATCGGCCCCCGCCCCGACACCCCTGTGCCCTCCCTCGCTCCCCTCGCTCCCTCCCTCGCTGTCCTCCTCATCGCTGTCCCCGTTACTCCCCAAGCCATCGCTTCCCCTGTCCCCATCACTTTCCTCGCCCAGGCCATCACTGCCACTCGGACCCTCGTCATCGCTCCCGCCTTCACTCCCCGTCTCCTCATCGTCGCTCAGCGTCGCCGCCGCCGCCCGCATCGCCGCCTGCGCCGCCTCCACCTCCCGCATGTCCTCTGCCACCCGCCGCTCCACGTCCCAGATGCCCTGCGAGGGGTCACCCCAGAGGTCACGCCAGAGGGCGAGTGAAGCGTCGATCGCAGGCAACGACGCGAGCACGAGCGGTGTCGGAGAGCTCGTTGAGTGAAAGGTGCAGGTGATAAGGGTGTACCATAGTACAAACAGCACACACCGATTCGTTGCATGGTTCACCCACCCCTTGGTCATGACTCCCACCCTGGCCGCACCTGGGGTCCCTTGGCTCTCTCCGCCTCCATCCTCTCCATTCCATAGTCGGACAGGTACACCCGGACGGATCGCAGGGTGCCCCTGGATGGCACATTGGAGGCCAGGACCGCAAACACATCGACCGCTCGCACCCGCGACCAATCCAAGTCCACCACGGCCAGCCTGCGATGATGCGGTGCACGTCGTCAGTCCGATCGAACTGATATAAAGCATGCATGCTCGGTATCTCTGCCCGGGGCCAAGAAACCAGGACTTGCAACATTCCCGGCCCATTGCATCGCCCCAGCCACGGGCGACCTAATGAGTGTTGGCCATCCATCCAAGCCGCCCATACCGCTTCACCCAACACAATCCCCAATCCCCACCTTCCATGTCTACCTCCACTCAAATTCACCCTCACCTGGGCGTCTCCTCAGCCTCGGGCACCGCCTCCCGTCCCTTGTCGATCGCGTCCCACCCCGCGCCCCACACCGCCCGTCCCCCCAGCATCGCCTCGTACTCCTTCTCGTCCATCTCCTCGCCGTAGTCCGATCCCTCACCGTCCCCCACTCCCGCACGAGTACCTGTACCCACCGCGCCGCGCCTGTCGTACGCCTCGTCGTCACTCGACGACGACGAGGAGGATGAAGAGCCCGCGAGCCCACGCATCCGCGCCCACCGCAGGTGCGCCTCTTCCTCCGCCTCCTCCACCGCCCGCCGAGCCGCCGCCTCCTCTGATGGCGCCATCGCCGCCCTCGCGGCACGCGCGGCCTTGCGTCCGCCTTTGGCACCTCCCCGGCCCCCCTCCCGCCCGCGCGCAGTCCCCTCCTCGTTTCCGCTCACCCCTCGGGCATCCTGCCCCGCCTCGGCACCCCGACCACTCGCCCGCTCCCCACCGCCACGCCCACCACGCTCCTCGCCCTCGTCTCCCGACGGGGAAGGCGACGCGAGTGCCCGGTCCTTGGGCCCCTCCCCTTCGTCGTCCTCGCCCTGCAACCTGCGCAGGGATGCGTGCGGGTGGTTCAAGCTCGACCTATCTGAGACGCGGCATGCCATGTACAATGTGGGGCAAGCGTCATGCATGTCACCCTCTCACCCCCCTTACCGGTAGTAGCGGCGAAGGTTCTCTCCCTTCTTGCGGTCGGCCTTCTTGCCGCGCTTGTCGACGGCCACGCGAGACTGGAACCGCTCGTCCTCAAACCTGCTTGACAAGCAAAGACGCAAAACCGATTCGCAATGCGGCACCGGCACGTGCCGCGTGGTTCCGCGAAAGAGAGTCGCGGACCTGGCGCTTGCGAAAAACGGATTCGAATCAATGCAGCCACTCACATGGCTTTGAACCTGTCGTCAATCTCCACCTTGCGGCTCTTGGCTGGCATCCTTGCGAAGCGTGGGTCCGAGTGCATGGACTGGAAGCGCGCATCTGCATCGGGCCAGGCGCGCGGGTGGTGAGATGAAAAGCAAAGCAGGGCGCGGAAACAGCTCGTGCCCGGAGGCACAGGGCGGCGCATGGCGGGGCGGGCAGCCGGGACAGCAAGGGCACGCACCGTCCGTGACGAACGCCGGCCCTTTGGGGCGACCGGAGCCTCTCCTTCCTGACTTATCGCCACCCATCTTGGCGAACCTGTCCACGGTATCTCGCGACGGCGGCCTGCGACGGCGCAGGAGTCTGCAGTGCTGCTGCCCAGCCTCCGCTACAGAAGCGGGGACGCAAACGCGCAGCCACATCTTCCCAGCATGCGCTATAATGTGGTTGCCCTGCTCATGCATCTCGGCGCTGCGGCGTGCAAGCGCCCCGGCGGCGGCGGCACCTGTGACGCCACAGAGTGTTGACGCCAGCGTAGACGGTACAGAGAGATTAAGGGCTTCCAGTCGCTACCGGCGCTAACCGTACAGTGCCTGTACGGTATATCACCCGTAATGGCTGTCATTCTCGCCTCCGCCATCCGCGACAGACACAGGGCCTCCCCCAGCTGTTGGGGCATCAACCGCGGGGCTCCGGCCCGGCTCAGCGCACATCTCGCGAGTTGTTGGATGCGAGCCTGAGCCATCGGTCGCGAGAGCGCGAGCGGAATGAGCCTCGAGCACTGCTGAGACAAGTCTCCCGGCTCGCCGTCTGTGCGTCCGCGCCGTTCCGGGGTCGTTGGGGCCGAGTCCGGGGTCGTTGGGGCCGAGTGCAGGACACGTGAATGGAACCTGCGACTGCTTTGCAGGACGTGGCCGGACGGGAGGCCTCCGACGCCGCGCCTGTGCTGGTTGAGTGTGCCTACACAGTCGTAACGGTGCGCGGCCGGCGTGTCCGCAGACGAGGCCATGATTTCGGACGGTGAGAAGGACAAGCGAGCGTCGAGGACCAGCCGGAGGGACCCGCTCGTGGGTGAGGCGCTGCAGCGACGCCGTCCGCACTTACATTGCTGGCAGGGGTGGGACGGCACCCCACATCGGCCGGTCGCTCTCGCAGGGTGGGACGACCTGCCCGGGGATCTGCATCGCGAGATCCTGCGGCTGGTGCCCCTGAGCGACGCGACAGCGGCGCGGGCGGTGTCGCGGGAGATGCGCGACGAGGTGGACGAGGTGTGGAGAGCGTGGGGCATCCGGGCCACGAAGGGGGGCGGGCGAAACGCTATTTGCGAGCGTCTGCACGATCGCAGAAAGATGACGGAGCTTGACTTCGGTCCGCTGGTGGTGCACGCATGAGGGGCCCCACGCGCACCACCTGGCGAGCCTGGGGCTGTGGTGGCTGGTGGTGCTGGTGACGGAGGCGCCGTACATCGACTGCATACCGTGGAGCGCCCGTAAGGATTGGGACATCGACCAGTCGCCGCTGATGGTGGCGGTTCGGGCGCGGCGGCCAGTGGGGCGGGGGCCGGACGGCAAGGTGGAGTGGGCGTACGCGCTGGGGCACACGGAGGTGGCGCGATTGGTGCGGGCAGCGGTGGCGATGGGGGCGGACGTCAACCGGCGGCTGCACGGAGCATGGCCGCTGATGACGTACTGCGCGGCGCGGGGCTGCTTGGAGGCGGTCAAGGCGTGCCTGGCAGCGGGGGCGGAAGAGGATGCGCGTGATAACGCTCTCCATGACTGGCAAACGGCGTTGGTGCACGCCGGCTATGGGGGTCACGAGGCGGTAATGGAGGCGCTGCTGGAGGCCGGGGCTTCGGCCAAGGTGGGATGTCGTGATCGTCCCGGCGACGATCAGACGTTGCCATGGGTGTGCGGTGGTCAGCCGACACCGGGCATCGTGAGGCGGCTGGCGGAGGCAGGGGCAGACGTGAACGCCCGTGGCATGCACCGGTTCACGGCCCTCCATCAAGCGGCACGTGAAGGCAATCTGGCCGTGTTGGAGGCCCTGGCAGACCTGGGGGCGGATATGGCCGCCGTAGACCTGCCTCTCCATACCGCAATGCATTACGCGGCAAATGGGGAGGTCGTGCGGTGGCTCGTGGCGCATGGGTTGAGCGTCCAGGGCAACAGGGACAACGACCCTCCACTCCAGCGTGCGTGCGTTGATGGCCGCGTCGATGCCGTCCGCGCACTGATCGAGCTGGGCGCGGACGTCCATTACCTCAACATGAAGCGGAACACGTCGCTCCACTTTGCTGTTGCGACAGAAAGTAGTGGGGAAACGGCCGCAAAGATCACGCGGCTTTTGCTGGCATCGGGAGCGGACGTCAGCGCTGTCAATGCGCGTGGCTGGACGCCCCTATGCATGGCAGGGCACGCCGTGTGCGTGGACCTCCTGCTGGATGCCGGGGCAGATTTGGAGGCACGGGACAGGGAGGGCAGGACGCCGATCTGCATCGCTTCAAGCTTAGCGGAACCCGCGGACGAGGTGGTGCAGCGGATGGCTGACCGCGGCGCGGACCTGGTCAACACGGGTGGGGTGCTAGGGCACGAGGAGCTCGACGATGGGGAGGCTTTGGAGTGGCTCTTGTAACCAGAGCCAGCCCAGCTGACCAAGGGAGCCAGGTGGGACACGACAGGTGAGGAGCACGCAGTGACAGCCGTCATGGTGCACATGGCCGCAAGCGGCAGCCGGGAGCGACCCCACTGACTCACGCCCCGTGTCCCACCTGTGTCCCTGTGGTTGCGCAGGAACGGAGCCCGGAGGCGCATGGGAGTTGAGGCGGGAAGGTCGCATGCAGGAGGGCCAGCACGGTCTTGCAGGCAGCCCAGCTTCCCGCAACGGGCCCCACGAGAGATAGGGAGCGGCCCAGACACGCACTGACATTGCATTGATGCGTCTGGCAGGAGACTGGCGCGTCGGCCCCAGTGGAGCCGCTCTGCCGCACCTTTCCCGACTTTGCCGCTTCGCATCGGCTTATTTGAAACAGAAGTGACTCCTTGTGGACCATTGGCGCCTCGTCGGCCCTCATGGCCGCCTGCTCGACCGTAGCCGTGCCGCGGTGCTGCTGTCACCCGCTGCCGCGCCCGCACGTGCGATTGGCCTACGCAGATGCTCACGGTCGCTGCGCGTGGTCTCGATGTCGGTCAGAGAGCCGGAATAATTGCGGAAGGAGGCCCCTCCGGCATATGATCGCGTTTAGCGCGTCGAGCCGTGGCGAGGCAGCCGCTCCCCGGAAAGTGGGCCTGGACGACGATGACCTCTTCTTCAGGATGGCTCGTGTTGAGGATTTGAATCGCATCGTGGCGCTGGAGGAGGCAGGGTACCCCGAGGACGAGGCAGCAAGCCCGCAGAAGATGGACTTCCGGGTCCGCAATGCACCGGGTCTTTTCATGTGCTGCGTGACGCGTAACGACGACATGGACGAGGACGTCATCGTCGGCTATGTGTGCGGGACGCTGACACGAGCGGAGACGCTTACGCATGGTGAGAGCGAGATGGACATTCACACGTGCATCGGCAGCATACTCTTCACTAAGCGGCCGCCTGGTTCGTCGTCGCAGACTCGATGAGCACCCACAACCCAGAGGGCTCCACGCTGTGCATCCACTCGGTCTGCGTCGACGAGGGTTTCCGCCGAAGGGGCGTGGCGCTGCGGTCCCTCATCGCGTACGTCGACTTTGTCCGGTGAGACTAGCTTAGCTCAGGCGTGCGTACCTCAGCCGCGCTCGCCGCGCAGGCCTCACACCCCAGACCGGCGCGTCCCGCCGCAGGGAGACGACGCCGCACGTGCGGTGGATGCGGCTGATATGCAAGGAGCCCCTGGTACCCCTGTACCGCAAAGCTCGCTTCGAGGTCGTTGGCCCCTCCCCGGTCGTGCACGGATCGGACCCGTGGATCGAGATGGCTCTCCGTGTGCGGTCTCGGGAAGAAGAGGAGACGCTCGACCGCAAGAGGCGCAGCTGGTACTTTTGAACGAGTATATGAGGGCACTGTATTCCTAACAACGCTTCATCCACCGTGTAACGCTAGAGCGCGACGGTACAGGGTGGCGACCTGCGGGGCAGAGGCAGCGTGCAGCGGTGTCAGCTGCAGAGTGATGCAAGGCATCTGGACCTGCCAAGCCCATGGCCCGTGGGCGTCCATCGCAATCAGCGCTGCGCTTTCTCGCCTCTGCCGCCATCGGGGCCATCCGCGCGACGCCCTGGAAGTGCAGCAGCCGGAAGCGGAGGTACGCGTGCAGAACGGTGGGGTCGGTCCGCAGGGCCTCGTGGGGCGGGGCATGCAGCACCGCGCCCAGATGCACGTCGGCCAGCGACGCGCCGGCGGATAACGCGGCCGACGGCGCGGCTGCGAGGTCCCCGGCCGATGCCGCCATCGACCCCGTAACTCCCCTGTCAGCAGGGTCTCTCGTCCCATGCAGACTGCCCTGGTCCCCGATCACAGGCACGGTGCGCAGAGGACTTGCTCTCTGTCCGCCTGGCGTGTCCTGGGCGTCCAACACTCCCTCGGCCCAGGCGTGCGCGCGGCAAAACACGAGCACGTTCGACAGCCTCCCCCGCTCGCTGACGAGCGTTTCAGAGGCGACACGCCATCCCGCCAGCCGCAACTGCGCACGGAGCGCGTGCCAGCCGTCCCCCTGCGGCTGCACCACGAGCGTGTGGATGCCACCCGCCCACCGCAGCGGCGCGGGGGCGTGGCCTGGCCGAAGGATCGCCCAGATGCTCGCGGCGCCCATGCCGGCCACGACAGCCACGTTAGCGCCGTCCGAAGTTTGCAGGGCCTTTAACCCGTCCCCCTGACGCACGTCCCATGGGAGGCTCTCTCCACAGCAGCGTGCCTGGGAGTATGCCCTTGCCTCAGCAATGGCGTCGGCGCTGCGGTCGACTGCGACGGCCCAGGCAGCCTTGCCTGAGGGAGTGCAGAGGTGGTGTGAGGTCCTACCAGGCGGCTGGCTTGCATCAGGCATGCAGGCGGCAGGCGAAAGGCCAACGCATGCATGCGGTGTGGCTCACCTGACGCCGCCAGGGCGAAGGCGACCCTCCCATGCCCGCAGCCCAGGTCAGCCACGCGGGCACCGTCTGGAACGGCGTCGAAAATGGCCTGGAGGCGGCCGCTCCAGTCTCCCACAGGGACGCACGGCGGGCAACGGTGCCGCCACGTCAATGGGCTCGGCGGGCCCTGCCAGCGAAAACCTCTCTTCGTGACCAGCAGCAGCCACGCGGACGAACGCGGACGGCATCGGCAGGAACGTCTCAGTGCCATTACAGCCCTTAATCCGTTCCTGTTCCGCCAGTCTCTCTAGTCAGGCCCGCTGGGGAAGCGGGCGTCCACCAGGGGCTGCGCCTCAAGGTCCCTTGTCGAGTCCGTCCGCCGCGGAATGGCCGCCGACGAGCCCGTGAAGAGGCTGGCGGTGCCAAGAGCGCAGGACCTGGCCGAGTTGAGCATCCACGACCCCAGGGCACGAAGGAGGCTCCTCGTATGGCCTAACCAGGTCCCGTTGACTAGCTCGGGGGCAAAGTACTGCGTGGAAAGCGCGTCGACTCCTCGTGGAAAGCGCGGCGAGCAAACGGGGGCTTGAAAGCGCCTTCAGCAGCTGCGCGCGCACCAGGCAAGTCGAGCATGACTCTGCGCAGGAGGCCCAGTCGATTGCCAGTCTCCCACAGCACTCGTGCAGCACCACTCCTGCGGACAGTGCAGCTGCGGGGTCGCCGGACGCACGCCCTTACTACAAGCCGGCCTCCCAAGACATCAGCAAGCTTTTGCGCACCTGAGTCGCAGAGGACGCTGGACAAAAACGCCACCACCTCGTCAAGCATGGAGCATCACATAGAATTTGCTTTTGCTGTCATAAAGGACGCCGACCCTTCCAGCAAGCTTTGGTTAGGATAGGATGCAGCGCCTGCTTTCAGGCTAGCAACGGCAGACTGGTTCTGCGTGAATCGGGCTCGACGATGTCGGCTTCGCAGGCATACGTCAGGCGTGCCGACCGCACGCCAGTGCTGCGGCCCATCTTCGAGTCCGCCGCGCTTTGCGCTTCAGCAGTAAATTGTGACCACATTCACCTTCCCGGCGAGCCATACCAAGCATCCAATTAGCGCCACGCTTTCAAACGAGCCTGGTCTCAAGCTTAAATCTTCTGTGCCGCCCCGCGCGAGGCAGGAGCCCGTTCCGCTGCTCCCGCGCACACCTTAGGTTGACGTTGAGTAGAACCAGAGCTTGAGGGGGAGGCGCGGCGACATGCCGGTCCAGGCAGGCCGGAAGGTGGTGCGCCCCCGCACTCGGGACGGCGCAGCGGCGTCCGTCGCGTCCGTCGATGGGAGGGCTGAGAAGGCCATGGACGAGAAGGAGGTTTTGGAGGAGATGGCGCGGCTGATGACGAAGACGGGTGCGTACATGGCGCTGCGCAGATGTAGATGCATGGTGAAGGGTCCCCGCCGCCGCAACCGGAGGCCCTTGTCCCTGACTTCGCGGCCAACCACTTCAATCTGCCGTGCCGTGTAGCGAGGGAGCGGTGCGCGAGCATGGCGGGCAAGCGCGCGCCCCGGGAGATCCGCACGTCTGCGCTGCGCAACGCACTCATCATGCAAATGCTCATGGGGATCGACGAGATGTGGTCCATCCGGGACAGGCATCTCCAGAAAAGGCGAGAGCTCAACAATCTCCCCGCTCTTTTCGAGGAACGCTGCGCTGGATGCGTGGGTCACCGTCGCTAGGGTTTCGTGCTCCACAGGCTTACCAAGACCGAGGAGGCTCTGGAGCACCAGAACGACGTCACCAAGGAACTGAGGCGAGTCGACTGCTCATGGGGCTTGCAAGCGACCTTTTGAAAACGACTCTGCCCAACCATCGACCTTGTGGCATGCCACTCGCTACCCAGTGGCACGTGAGCCAATCCAAAGCAGCCCTCGCCTCGCAGGGCCCGCTTGCTAGCGGCGGAGAACGCGCTGGAGGCGTGCCAAGGGGAGCTGGCACAAGCCAAGGAGGAGATCGTGACGTTGATGGCTGAGGTGCGACGGCAGCGACGGGGGAAGCGCGCACTCCCTATCCAGTATCCAGTCGCAGTCAGTTACTTGACTCTTTCATGTAACGTGCTCTGTCTCTCGCAGAAGGAGGAGTTTGCTGAGGCGATCGTGAAGGCGGAGCAGGCGGCGGTGGCGGCCACGGTCGAGTGCCACAACCTGCAGGAGGAGGTGGAGAACGTGGCGCTGCAGCACAACCAGTGGCAGAAGACGCGCGCGATGCAGGAGCACCGGCTGAACGAGGAGCTGCGCCGGGTGCGCATCGAGCTGCGGGACTTGCGGATGCGGTCCAAGAAGGCACGGACGGACATCCTGCACCTCCAGTCACGCGTGCACCAGCTCCAGGTGTGAGGGCAGGTCCATGGCGATACGCTTTCTCGAAGGACAAGTCCGGGTGTCGTGCAGTGGGGTGACAACAATACCTTCGCTGGGTTGTGTCTGGCACAGGAGGGTCCCATGGTGCGTGACGGGGATGCCACGTCGGCGAGGGGCGGCTCGGCCAACCATTACCTTCTGGAGATGTCCGTGGACGACCGCACCCGCGCCGTCAGCCGCGCCCCCGCATCGACGGTGTTCGAATTCCGACCCACAGACCGCAAGCGCCGGCCGCGGGTCAAGGGCAGGGGAGAGGGCGAGGCCCTGACGAGCCAGCCGGAGGAGGACAGCCACACCGTCAGGCGAGGGCAAGCGTGTTGGCACGGCAGGGCGAGGCCGGCGGGCAGGGCGAGGCGTGCCTCAGCGCTGTGCCTCAACGTGGGTTGCTTGTTGCGCAGGTCTGTGGACCGCTCGCTGCCATTGCCGGGGCAGCGGCCGAGCTCGACGGGGGACAGGCCAGGACCAGTGACCCCGTCTCGCAAGCCGGCCAAGGCCAAGTGAATTGATCCCGCGTCGATGGCGTTGTGGCACGCAGCACGTTCACTCGTTGGCTTGATCCCCGGGCCACGGCGGGGGCTAGCAGGCAGGGACAGCTCTCATGCATCCCACATGATTATGCTCATGAAGTGCTGACTCGCAGGGGAGATGCCAGGCACGGGGTGGCCCCTTGCACACCATGCATCGCGGCATGCGTCTTTGCAAGTGGGTTTGGCTTGCACTTTCCCGCCCCTCGTCCCTTGGCGGGCTCGCTGCGTCGCTCCTAGGCCCTTTCGCACATGCTCTCTACAGCTGCCAGTGCTGTTCCCTCACAGGCCCCGGCCTTGGCGCAGCACGATGTCACCGTAGGCCACGTCCTGCTGGACCTTGATGAACCCGGCACTCGCGCACACGCAGACCTGCGCGACCGAAAGCACGAACGACATAGTTGCTGCGTGCAGCAGTGCATTGGGTCGAACACGCACACACACACAGCCAACAAGACAAAGTTAATAAACTTAAGCCATCCGTACATAGTTCCAGCAATGACGACCCTGGCTGTCTCTGGCACCTGGTAGAACAGCTTGGCTGCCTCCCCACGGGAGAGACCCCGGCTAAGGGTCGCCGTGGAGATGTCGGGGGTCTGCTGGCCTTTGGCCGACTGCTCGAGGAATTTGGCCCGGAACAGACGCAGCATCGCCAGCGTGGTCCTGGGAACATAACACATCGCAAGGTCTCTGTGTGGGGAGTGTGGGGTGGGGGATGGCACGGGCGGGTGCGGGACGTGCCGTGCTGTGAGCATCCTCCAAAGCACCATTCAGCGGTGCAGTACTGCTGGACTGGAATGTGCTGCGCTTATTTAGTCACCCAGCAGGTCCCCGATACTCCCAGGGAGGCCCAGCACACTCCAGCTGGTCGTGTCCATGAGTGGTGACCCAGCCCGCATGCACTGCAAGTGCACCCACCTGCTCAGGGCCCCCGCGACCGTCACGGACGGCTGCGTCTCCCTGGCCGTCTCCTCCGGCAGCTCGAACTGAGTCAGCGACCCCAGGGCCTTGCTGACGCCCGACCCGGTTCCACAGCCGCTGCTCCCGGGCCCCACAACATCCGGGCCCTGGTAACCCTCCAGGGGCAGGAACTCGCTGGGAGCAAAGAGATGAAGAGGGAAAGAGTTGACTGGCGTTGCTTCTGTTGTGGCGTATGATGTGCGGTCATTGGCTCACTACGAAGTGGGTCCATGTCATGGGCATGCACATCAATGCTGCCACAGGCGCGCAGAGCCTAGCGGACGCAGTCACTTGAGGTCGGCGTCGATGTCCGAGTAGACGGTGTTGTTGCCGGGGCCGGTGTTCGACGTGGGGCGGCTGCTGGGCACACGGGTGCTCCCGCTCACGTGCCCTGGGGGGGTGAGCCGAGGGCGGCATGGAGTCACCAGACTGCCACGGCTGCCACTGCACATCGCTGTCACAGTCAGCGGGAGAGCAGCCAACTGGCAGCATCGTATGAACGTCACCACATCTCCTGCGCGCACTGTCGAAGCCAGAAGAGCAGGTGCCGCTCGCGCCCAGCACGCGCTCCCTCACTCACTCACCCGACCCGGACGACACCAGACCGAGCCGCGCCAGCTGCGCCTGCGTGCCCCCCGCAGCGGGCGTGCCGAGCGCCGCACGCAGCCGCTCCACCTCGAGCGCCGCCTCAGAGCCCAGGGACGCTCGCAGGGACGGCGATGGGCGGAGGGCCGATCCCGGAGCCCACGGTCCAGGGTCGTCGGAGGATCGCGGAACCCGCGCCCCGCTGCCCGTGGCACCCGAGGCACCGCCGCCCGATGTGCCACCGCCGCCGCCCAGCTGTGCACGGCGCACGGTGGCTCAGTCAAGACGTCCAGGGAGACGAATGCAGCAAGATGCTATGGAGGGCCCACGGGCTTGTCGATGAGATCGAGGGGTGCTTCATGCAAGCCGCAGATCCTCGCTGGCTGTTGTGCATGCGCATTCTGGCATTCTGGCAAGGGCGTGCGTCACCTCGTAATCGAACCCGGGCGCGTACATGTCGTTGTAGTGCGCCTGGAAGAGGTCTCCGGGGCCAAAGTCTCCGGGCATGGGGCTCCCGGCACCCGCCCACGGCTGGGGCTCGGGCACGGGGGCGTTGGGCGTGGCCGGGGCGGGGACCAGTGGGCTGGCATCCTTCTTGGCACGCTTCCTGCGAGCATCGGTCGCATATGGAGCCAGCTGTGGCTACTGGAATGGCTCTTGTCGTGTTATATGCAAACAGCACAGGGCCTGCGGGACACACGCAGTCTCTCCCAAGGAGGCGCGTCCCAACAAGCCAATGCCGTAGATGGGTAGCCTCGCTCGGTGCAGTCACGATTGGCAAATTCGACAATCATGCACGGTGCATTCTCTGGCTCGCCTGATGCCTCCCAGGAGGGGCAGGCGCGGGAAGAGGGCCGAGAGCCGATCGAGGAAGGCGGCGTCCAGGGGCCCATACAGCGACTCGAGGAGGTGACGGATCTCGGGGCTGCGAAGAGATTGAATGGATCAAGTGGGGCGACGTCTGCATGACGTGCTGGCGAGGAGCTGGGTGCGACGGAGGCCAGCCCAGGCTGCACCATGATGCGGTGCATCACAGTCCGTCGGCACATGTGCTCTGCCTGACCAAAACTATGCTCAGAGATGGAAACAAAGACGACAGACTCACCACGGCGCCTGTTGCGCCCAGCACGCGGCGTCAATGCCAACGCCTGCCACCTCACCCGTCCAGGTCTCCGGCGTCCGTCGTGGCCCTGCGCTTGCCCAGGATGGCTTCGTGCAGGCGGTCCTTGACGATCTCGCTCTGATCCGTCGTCCACAGCCTGCGGAGAGCCCAAGCGGTGCTGCACATGCGACAATGTCCATGGATGCGACGCGGTGCCCACGGCAAGTGAGACGCGTCCCAATGGGGTGGCAAAGAGGCGAACAAGCTCTGATGCATACGTGCCGTGCATCGACATGTCAAAGCTGCTCCCTGCCCAGCATCTCTGCCCTCGTCACCGGTAGTCCCGACCCCGCACGGTCGTCTCCTCGTCCACACGCAGCTTCTTGAGGCCCTTGCCCTTCTTGCGCTTTGCGGGGCTCTCGTCAGCTGGGCTCGCCGCCCCGACTGGAGAGGCCTCCGGGGTCACCGCAGCGGGCAAGCCGTCCCCGGACCACCCACCGCCACTTCCCATCTGCACGCCCCAGTCGGCGCTCCCGCCACCCGCGGCCTGCGAATGGTCACTCAGGCACTCTTGCAAACACACGGCAGTCACTTCCTCGCAAACCGGACGGTTCCCCGTAGCACGTCAGCACCGCCCCGCATTCTTCAGCTCACCAGGCCCAGTGGGCTCCGTTGCCCGTCGCTCCAGGGCTGGGCCTGCCCGCCGATGACGATGTCGTCGATGGCCGGCATGTCGAATGCACCCTCGAACTCCAGGGGCTGCCCTGCAAGCGGCTCACTGCTCGTGCCGCTCCCCGGCGCGCCAGGCGCCGCCAGCCCCAGTCCCATCGCTGGCCCAAAGCCCTCTGACAGCTCCGGCACGTGCACCTCGACCAGATCGTCTGCAAAAGGAGCCTGGAATTACAGTGAGCAGCGCGCTAGGCCCGGAACCCGGTCCACTCCCACAGCACCGGTCGCATTAGCACTCGCCATGCGCAGCGGGGTCCGCGGTGAGGTCAGGGAGCGTGGACATGACGAGAAACTCCTCCGCCAGCATCGTCTGCATGGTAATGGAGGTTGCAAGTTACGGACCGGCTGTTCCGCGATGCAGCGGCACCAGCCAGAGGCGCACCGTTGCACACCTTGCGCTGCAGGCTGCTGGGCGGCGCGTTGGAGTCCGTCCCTGGCGCGGCGACCTCCTCGTAGGCAAGCGTGATCTTTCTGCAGGCGGTGGGAGCGAGCAAGAGACTCCGCGCCCGCTTGCCCCGTCCGGGCGTGCGCGCAGAGCTCCAGAAGGCAGCTGCACCTGAGGGTCTTGTCCTTCTTGGCCACGACGACCTCCGGGGGCTCCGTCTGGACCTCAAAGTCGGCGAGCGAGCGCTGCGAGAAGTGCGCTAGGCCATCTTTGCGCTCCACAGGTCCGGGCCGG
The DNA here is from genome assembly GCA_958009085.1 of Protoeuglena noctilucae. NCBI lineage: Eukaryota > Viridiplantae > Chlorophyta > Pedinophyceae > Marsupiomonadales > Marsupiomonadaceae > Protoeuglena > Protoeuglena noctilucae. The sequence goes on from OY253681.1 coordinate 230,544, forward strand.
GGGCGGGAGAGGTCGCAGGCCTGCACTCACCGCCGCCTCCAGCGAGTCGTCGTGCAGGTACGCGATCTGCCGGCTGAAGACTTTGACGACACCTCCGGCGAGAATGCCGCTCAGTCGAAGCGACAGGGGGACGTCCGGGTGCATGATGCGCTTGCTGTGGAGGGCGACAGGCGCAGCGTGCAGCAGCCCCTCCGGCGGCGAGGCAGCACCGCTGCGGGGCCTCGCTTACGCAGCAAGATCTGGTATCAACTGAACATCATCCTCACCATGCTTCCGCGACGTCCACGGCGAGGATCTTCGCCCGGCCCAGCTTCTTGCCTCCATGCGCCACAATCCAAATCACTGCGCGCGCACAGGGCCGCGGGTCGCGAGCGCGGGTCGGGAGGAAACACTTATCCACTCAAGCAACGCATGCGTGCGTTTCCTCGCGGCGGCATCTCGCCTGCGAACGGACTCTTCCGCCCCAGCAGCTCGTTCGACCAAAACATCCCGGGACCCCGCGCTATGCAAAACCGAACAAATATCTTCAAACAGAGCTCTAAGGCGGCCGCAGCGGCTTCGAATTAAGAAAAGCCACCTCGGTGCTGGAGGTGCCGGTTTCAACGACAAGGCAGACTCTAAGCGGCAATCCACGCGCGAGTGGCATCCAGCGGTATCTAAACGATACGTTCAAGCTCCCGGGCGTACATGAGCGAGTTGGTGATAAGCTGGAGGGTGGGGATCGCCTCGTGCGACTTCTCCGTGGCCTCCTGCGGCCAAGGGCCGTCAGCTTCCCTTTGCCACCTCAGGAACGCGACAGAGAGCAACGAGGTCTGGACGGACGGCGCGCCTGCGCCCATGGCCCGCACCTTGAACTGGAAAACACCGCCCAACACCTTCCAGCCCCGCTCTTCGGCAATCTTTGAAACCTCTGCCTCGGAATCCACCATCAGCAGCTCCTGCAGGGAGGGATTGACAGACGCTGGAACCCATGCTCCCCACAACCATGCTCCCGCCAACACAGAACACTGCCGAGTGTCAGCAGGGCTAGCACAGACCACCATCGCCCCCCCTGCCACCCCTCACCTGCGCGTCCTTCACTTTTAGAGTATGGTATGCCTGTTCGATGCACGACGCGACCTCGGACCGCACTGTCGACATGAGCATCGCGGTTAGCCACCCAAACGCTGGGTCAGGGATGTGCTTCTTACTCTCGCTGACGTTGTTGTATGCCCCATCCATCATCCACTGCTCTACTTGAATTACGTGACTGCGAGGCAACGGGACTTGTCGAGGTTTCTTTGTTGCGCCCCAGCCAACTCACGCCGCAGCTGCTGCCGTGGCTGGCGTGCAAGCTGAGCTGACCCGACCGGCATAAGCCCGCACTGCGCACCTGATGTATTTATCGCTGCGGGCCTCGCGGGGCAGCAGCTCGAGTTCCATGTGGAATTCCGCCGTGCGATTTTCGACCAGCAGGGACATGAGGTGCAGCGCCAGCAGGAGGTTTTGATGCGCGGACGGTGGCATGCCGACCTCGGCGGCCGACGAATAGAAGGTCTGCAGCATGCTAAAGTTCCGCTGGAAAGCATCTTTGTCCTCCATCTTTGCTGCCACCTGCGGCACGAGGCTTGTGCGGCCTTTGATGGCGGATCCGGGGCGCCAAGGAGCGCTGGACGATAAAAGATATCTTTGATAGCGGATCCGGGACGCCAAGGCGCGCTGGACGATAAAATATATGTAAGGAGCAAGATGCAAGCAAGGACGTGGCCGCCAGTCACCTTGACGGCGTACTCGAGGCCCTCTTGTGCGACAGTGAGCTCGGCCTTGACCGAGGGTGAAACGGAGCCGGGGACTAGGCCCGGGAAAGCCACGACTTTGGACTTGATTTTGTTTACGAGCTGGTCGCATGCCTTGAGGTCGTTCTTAGAGAAAGCTTTCTGGGGAAATAAGCGGGGGTGGTGAGTTTGCCACCGCAGCGGCCCCGGGCCGCGCCTCGCGTGACACACAGTGCGCGTAGCCAGGACAGACGGCCGTGCGGATCGTTAGCAGCGCGCACGCGCCTTGAGCTCCTCCACAAAGCCCTCCGTCTCTTTCAGCGCGGCCATAATTGCGCCGTTCCCCCTTCCGTGGCCGCTGGCCCCTCTTACTGAAGCCTGTTCCCGCTCGGGGTGGTCAAAGGAGGGCAGAGCCGGCCAAATGCGCCAAGAGGCTCAAGTTGGGGGAACTTGGGTGGTTAGCGGCTAAGAAGGACACCGAAGCGCCAGATCGATGGCTCCTTTGTCCACAGCTAAGATCATGCAACGTCTGGGGAGAAACGGGGGGGCGAGGAAAGCGTTGTGGAGGCGACAGACCAGCGAAACGGTGCGTCCTGCAGGTTCCGGCACCCGCAGTTCTCTTCCTGGCCTCGTGAGGCGCAAGCGAGACTGACGCTTTCGCGAGAACGTCGCAGGGGAGGAAGCGGGTGCGCTGGCTGGGCCAGCACGTGCCAACGAGTCCCCGGCAGCGCGGGGGGCCATGGTGTCGCCCGATTTGGGAGATGCGGCCTTGCCACTGTCGACGATACGTGCGGTGAGTCAACGTCGGTGCTCATGTGGTCTCTGAGGCTCGGGCGGGGAGAGCCCGGACTGCAGAGCCCCGTTGCGTCCCGCAGGAGGCACGCGCCTGCCTTCTGAGCGCGCTTGACGCGCGTCGGGGGAAGAAGCTGCTCGTGCTGGACCGGCGCGTGGCGCCCATCGTGAACCAGCTGGTGGAGAAGCCCCTATTGAGGGAGCACGGCGTGGAGGGCGACGTGTTGCTGCCCCTGCCTGGCCAGCACGGCACTCTTGCGGCCGCAGCGCTGGCGGTGCCGGCGCAATGCACGCACGTCGTCTTCCTGATGCGCCCGGACGTGGAGCAGGTGCCCAACCTGGTGGCGTGGGTCAAGGCGATCCGCGCCGACCACCCAGACGTCGAGATGTCCGCCGTGTTCGTTCCCCGGCGCACTTTGGCTTACGACCAGGCCATCGACGAGGCGGGCATCTCCGGCGACCTCGCGTGCTTCGAGGCGGACCTCACGATGCTGCCCCTGGAACGTGACGTGCTGTCGTTGGAGCTCGAGGGGTCGCTGGGGGAGGTGGCCTTGGGCGGGGACACGACGTCGCTGTTCTACACGGCGACGGCGCTCCTGCGGCTCCAGCAGCGCTTCGGCGGCGTCGAGACGGTCCTGGCGGTCGGCAGGGCGGCCGGGGCCACGTGCGGCATCCTGGCCCGGCTGCGGCACGGGCTGCAGGTGTCGCAGCTCCCTCGCTCGGGTGGCAAGCTCGGGAGCATCGTGGTGTTTGACCGGGCCGCGGACCTCGTGACGCCGCTGCTCACCCAGATGACCTACGAGGGTCTCATTGACGAGCTGCTGGTGAGGGGCTTCGTGGCACGTCGCATATTGTTGAACAATATGATAGGCAATATGTCCTGGTGGTCTCAGTCGTCAGGGAGTAGCTCCTGGCAGGGCAGGCCAGAGAGCTGGTTGGGTTGAGTCAATCCCTGAGGCTGGGTCCGTTAGGTAAGATGCGACGCTTCCTCCGCCCTTCTGATCCCTCTGCAGGGCATCACGAATGGCATGGTGGAGTTTGAGAAGCCTCCAGACACCCCCGTGCGCGAGACGGGCGGGGCCAGCACGAGCGGGGCAGGGACATCGGCCGGCGATGGGCGTGGGGCGCGGCCTCAGATGCAGCGTGCGGCCTTGAACTCGTCGGATAAGGTGTTTCGGGAGATCCGGGATTTGTCGTACGCGGCGGCGGCCGCCTGGATCCGGGAGGTGAGCGACGGAGCGAGTGAGGGATGACCTCTGACCAACCATGACTGAGCCTTCCTGAGAAGCCCGGAGGAGAAAGGGGGTGCGCGAGTTGCCTCGGACAGCGCAAGATTCGAACCAATACGTTTCACCCCGGTCCTCGCCCCCCGCAGAAGGCAGCGACGATGCAGCAGGACTACCGTAGCCTCGACGCCCATGCGCAGAGCATGCAGGGCGTCAAGGCCTTCGTGAAGCGCCTGCACACGCTCCCGGAGCTGCAGAGACACACGAGCATCGCCGAGACGCTGTCAACCGGTGCACGTGACGAGGCTTTCATGGCCCGTATCAGAGCAGAGCAGTCACTGTTGGAGGGGGGCTCCCAAGCCGGGGAGATGGCTGCAGAGGTGCTGGAGGGGATGATGGTGGACCGAAAGCCTTTGGAGAGCGTGCTCAGGCAAGGACAGCTGGGCTTTTGATTCATGTCACCGGTGCTGCCGGCGTACCTGCCCGCCTTTCGCTGGATTGTTCACCTGGTGTCGTGAAGCCACCACCCTCAGTGACTGTTCGGATCTCATGCTCGATTCCATGAACCCGCTGCTCTCAGGCTCCTCTGCCTCGCGACGCACACCCCCGGCGGCGTGCCGCGGCGGTCCTGGGAGGGCCTTTGCCGCGCGCTCCTACACAGCTACGGCCACGAGCACAGCCTGACGCTCCAGGACCTGCGCAAGGCCGGGCTGGTGTGCCCCAAGGACGGCGGCAAGTCGCCTTACACGGTGCTCAAGCGTCCCCTGGGCCTTCTGGTGGATGCGCTGGATGAGAGGAACCCCGACGATGCGGCGTACGTGTACGGAGGGTACGCGCCCATATGGTGAGAGGCAGTGGTCCCGCCGCGTGCCTGGAGACGAGCGCGAGGATATTTGTAGATCGGAGGGTAGCTTGATTACGCTCTGACGGCGTCTGGTGTCCCGGGTCTGCCCCGGTGCGCGATGAGGGCCCGCCTGCATCCCCCCGTCTTGCGGTTGCAGTGTGGGCCTTGCCATGGCACCCCTGCCCCGCTCGCCCTCGCAGTGTCCGGGTCGTCGAGCGATGGCTTAAAGGCACGCTGCCGGCGGACGCAGTCAAGCAGGCGACGGGCGTGTGTTTCGAGATGAAGCAGACGGTCGATGCCCGGGGCGTCCCTGTCGAGGTGAGGGCTGCTGAGAAGAGCGAGATGGAAGACCCTTTCTTGTTGCTTCGTTGGCAGCTGAGGAACGGGGCAGTGTCGCTGCCCCTGTCTCGCAGACGCGCGCGGACGTGCGTCCCACGAGGCAGCGTGGCGGGTCCGTCGACGATGCCGGCGGCTCTTCGGCCTCTCCGGCCCCAGCCCCGGGTGCCTTGGTGGTGGTCTTCCTGGGCGGGGTATGCCCTGCGGAGATCTCTGCGCTGCGGCACCTGGAGAAGCGCGGGCTGATCCCTGGCGGTCTGGTGGTGCTCACGACCAAGGTCATCAACGGCAACAGCCTCGTGCGGTCGCTGGTGCCCGCCGCGGTGCAGCGGGCCGACCTGCTCCGGCAGTCACTGGCTGAGAAATGGGCAGCGGTTGGGGCGGGATGAGGCGGCGTGCGAGCAACGCCTGTGGCCTCTTGAGCGCAAGTGCTGTCCTCAGATGTCTAGCACACGAAATCGACTCTAACCCATTTGCTGGGCAATACATCATGAGCCGTGTCAACTGTTGTCTACGTCCGCTGCTGCAATGCCGTCTGCATAGCTAGCCAACCATTGGCCGCTTCCGCCCTCGCAACCGAACCTCCTTGAAGCGGTTGATGATTACGCCGCCACGTTTGGAGTGCCTCCCATAGGCACTGAGGATCTTTTGGAACATGGCCGTGTCGCCGTCATGGGCAGAGGAGATGGCTCTCTGGGAGTGCAGTGAGAGTGGCTGGCGTTGGGTCGGGGACAAGACAAGCAGGCGTCGCTGCAGCAAACGGCTGGAAGTTGGCGGATTGCGGCCTCTATCGATGACACTATGCGCATGGATCGCACAGGTCGGAATTACAGCTGCAGCGAGGGTACGCTGTAACCATCCCAATGCATCCACTGCAGCCCCACCTCCAGGACGTAGAGGTCGACGGCCTTGTCCTCCACCACGGTGCTCGTGAAGGCGAGGCCGAAGTCTATCACGACCACCTTGCTATCTGCGAAGCACGGGTGTAAGAACGGTGACACGCATGGCGTGACGCTTCCCGCCTTCTGCTGGCGGCGTTCGCCCAAAGAGAGGCAGCACCTGAGTCGCGAACCAAAATGTTGGAGGTGGTGAGATCGCCGTGCACGAGGTTGCCGTCGTGCAGCGTGGCCACGGCAACTCCAATCTGCGACAGGACGGAGTCCAGCGCCTGCCCCTCCAGCGCCTGGCTGAAGAGGAGGTCCTTCACGCTCCGCCCTTGCACATGCTCCATGAAAATGCAGTACCGAGACATGTCTGCGACGAGGAAGCGGGGGCGTGGGAGGCGGCGCGGCTGGGGCAGGAGCTGCAGCAGCAAAAGAGGCGCCCCTGCTCGCACCCGTGTAGTAAACGGTGGGCGCCCGGACGCCCATCTTCCTCGCACGAGCGATGCACGCGACCTCCGACCTGCACCTTTGCTTCGCCAGCTTCTCGTCGAGCGTTGGGTGCCGATACGCCTGCAGCAAGAAAGCGAACCAGGTCTTGCGTCTCCGGGGCGCAGAATTCGGTCATGGGAAGTCGCTGGCAGGAGGTTCCTGAGACGACAGTCACGGTGGCCTGACCATCGCTCGCATCGGCGCGGAATCGTGCACGCAGCGCACCTTCTTGAAGCGTTGCTTCACGATGGCTGGCCGGCCCAGGAACTGCGTGCGGTACACCTTGCCCTCCGCGCCCTGCGCGAGGATCTCCATCGCTTCTACATCGTACATCCGCCTCCAGCCTTCGCGTGGGATGCCCACGCTAACCACGCCGACTGCGCGTGTCGACGGCTTGGCCGACAAATAGCTCAGGTGGAAAGGAACGGCGTGGTAAGTGATACAAAAAACGCTTCTCTTTGCATCCAAGCTCGCGATACACCACGCGGACAGGCTGGTCGCCAGCTCTTGAGGCGCTCGACGCATCGCCAGACCATGCCAGGAAACAGCGGACGGCGAACATCTGCTGGCGTGATGGCTCGACAGCCTGTACTCCACACTCGGATAGAACAGACACAGTTCGCACTCACTTCCTCGGCTGGCCCCGTTGGAACCCAGCAATTCGTGTATCGCAAACTCCGGGCCTAAAGGAGGCACTTGAGTCGGATAAGAAGCCTTCTTTCATCCCCTGCGGTGCTTAGGGGGTTGAGGGGAGCCCAGGGCGCTTAGGGTGGGAGCTTTCCACGCTTGGAGCACAGGGCGGGAGCTCCCCGCGCTCGGCGCCCGCTGAGCTTCGCCGTGGGCGGGACCGGCATCAGCGGGCGCCATGTCGTATGGGGGGCGGGGAGGAGGCCCCGGTCGGGGCGGGAGGGGGCACGGGAGGCAGGGCATGGCGGCCCCGCAGGCTCGGAAAGTCTGGACCTACATTCCCGAGAGCCGCATGATGTCTGAGCTGCAAGACTTGGAGACGCAGGCGAGTTTCACCTGTCGCGCATAGCAGGTCCGGCAACTGTCCATCGTGCAGAGGCCTCATGCGTGCCCCGCTTGCCTCTGCAGATCGACGTGGCCATTGCGACGCGGCAAACGCAGATGTTGTACACCGCAGCGGAGAGCATGCCCAAGTACCTGAACCTGCGGATCTTCTTGTGGCACAGCACGCGCAACCAGCCGCGCACCCGCCGCCCTGCTGGCGCGGCGGACGGCGGTGCGGGTCCGCCGGACTCGTCGTCGGCGTGGGACTCGCCCGCCGTGCTCTCCGGGGCGTTGCCTGCGGAGCGTGATGGCGACCCTCCCAGCTGGACGCTGCACATCCACGGCAAGCTCTTTTCGGAGGAGGTGGTGAAGATCGAGTCGCGGATCCCGGACGCGCGTTCGCCGACGGGTTTCAAGCGCCTGGAGTCGCACGAGATCCGCGAACAGGAGGTGCAGGGGACGGCGCTGTCGGCGCTCGTGCGACGCATGGAAATCAAGGCGAGCCACGGCACCTTTCCTGGTCATGACCTTCTGCATGCATTGTTCTGACTGTCCGCTGCGCCTTCGCGCTCCCGTCTCACTGCAGCCGTGGCTCCGCTTCGCTCTCAGATTACGGCCCTGGACGACCCCAACGCACCTCCCTTCGTGGTGTCGTGGGACAAGTCCCTGCACGGAATGAGTTTAGTGGAGGGATTTGAAGTGCGCCGGGCGGGGTCCTTCCCAGTCAAGGCGACGGTGACGGTGGACGTCGAGAGCACGCCGGAGCTGTTTGAGGTGGATGAGGACTTGCAGGCGGTCATCGGCCTCCAGGAGTGCACCAAGGGGCAAGCCATCCACGCGGTGTGGAAGTACATTCACGCGCACAACCTGCAGGACGCCAACGTGCCGATGCGCATGGTGAGCCGGCGGGTGGCATAGCTCAGGTGGTGGTGAGGGAGCGAGGACTGCGCGAGGGTGGGCAGTTCCAGCACCGGCCGTCCCCGCAGACGCCCGACGACACGCTCCGTCGTTTGTTTGGTGACAACCTCACGCAGCTGCACCAGGTCGGGGAGCGCGTGGACGCGCACTTGCGGCCGCTGCCGCCCGTGACGCTCGAGCACACCATCGACCCCGTCGCCTCGACTACGGGGACCGTGGACGTGAGCGGAGATGGGTTTTCTTACCTCTTTACGATGCCCTGGAGCGCAGCGATTGTTGCCGCTGTTTGGGAGTGTCGCGATGCGTCTTGATTTGCAAAAGAGAGTCGCTGCGAGTTGCTTCCCCGCCCCCCGTCCCCAGGTCTTCAACATCCGCGTGATGCAGCCCACGATGGCGCCGCAGGGGGATTTCGTGCGCCAGGCAGCGCCCGACCGGGGCCGCCTGGGCGAGATCTCGGGCCCTCTGACCGACGTGGTGTCCCGCCTGGACGAACGCCGCCGCGCCCGGGCGCTCCTGCACGGTTTCTCCGAGTCGCCCGTCGACTTTATCACGCAAATGCTCGTCTTGCAGGGGCAGGACGTCCGGTACCACCTCGGTGCGGCGCCCACGCAGCGTGGCACCCTCGCTCGTGCTTTTACGCGACGTGGCTTGCATGGACGCCCGTAACAGCGCGGATCGCACGGCGCGTTGCTGCCGAGCTGACGTCCATGCGAAGAAGCTTGCTTTCGCGTGTGTCTTTGTGCTCCGCAGACCCCTCCACCAACACGCACACGTACATCTTTGGCCGGCCCTCTGAGGTTTTCCAGAAGCCCTGGATCAACCACGCGGTGCTCAAGTACTTCTACCAGCGCAACCAGATCGTCACCGGCAAGCAGATCGCCGACAGGGACGTCGTGGGGCCCGATGGGCACCGCAAGCCCCATACGCGAGGCGCTGGCAAATAGCGGGCAAAAGGCCCCCCTTTGGCCCGTGACGATCCCATTAAGACCTCATGAGTTTCTTGGCAAATGCACTGGTGCTTTAAGCGCATCCAGGGCGCCTGTACAGCTTGCCAATGAGTCATGTCGGGGTGGCCTTGCCGTCGCGGCGACTGGCCGGCGACGAACGGGGCTCGCTGCTAGTTCCGCTGCGGTTCCGATGCGAATGTTTGAAACCACGGCGCCCTTCAGCAGTCTACTCAGTACTCGCCCGGCCCGTCGCTGGCCCCCGCGGCATCCAGCGCGCCCATGCAAGCCTCGATCGACTCTTGTGCCTCCCTCTCCGGCAGCCTGCGCACGTCCCCCGCGTCCATGGCGACCCCGCACATGGGGCACTGCGCGTTGGCCTCCACGACCCGCCTCATGCTCGACACGCGGTAGGGCATGAGACACGAGGAGCACGCGCCCCACTCCTCCCGTGGGACGCGCTTGCCGCTCGCCACGCAGAAGGGAAGCATCGACTTGCAGTGGATGCAGTCCAGGTCCGTCTGGATCAAAGGAACAGAGGGTTTGAGGTCTGAGGTCTGTCGGTGCCGAGCACAAAGTGCAGGGCATGAGCACGACGACGGGGCATCGGTATAGGCATGAAAAATGGGCATGGGTATAAGGATAGGCACAAGTGCAGGGCATGTAGGCTGCCAGCACCTCACCTCTGGCCCGTCCACGCCACACCGAGGGCACGGCACCATTTCCTCCGGCAGCTCATCTCCCTCGGCCCTCTTGCGAACCACTGCCTCGATCTTGCGGCGGTACTGGGCGTTGACTGCGAGAGGCACGTCGTGAGAGATGCTTGAGCGTGCTGTCTCCACTCATCAGACAGCCGGAGCATCGCTTGGTTGGTATTCTGGCCCGGGCTGTCTACATCGCCTCTCACACACACACCCTCTCGCTCGCCATGCGCGTGCACACCACACCACACATCCCCGCCCCTCACCCTGGCTCTTGTACTCCGGTCGCATGAGCACGACGGCGTATTCGAAGGCCGTGGCCTTGAGCCCCGCGCGCTGGCACTCGATGACGGTGCTCGTGAGGATGGGCACGACGTGGAGAGGGAATTTGGAGATGTTGGCCGCGACGCGCGCCAGCATCCGAGCCGCGCCCACGTGGTCCTCCAGCTTCACCAGGGTGCGCACTGCGGGGAGGGCAGACGGATGGGACTGAGGGTGGTGCACCAAAGTGCGCACTGCGTGCCAGCATGCAGGCGCGGTGCACCCAGCGCTGTGGGCATGTCAGTGCATCCCATGCAAACGCCACTGGAATCACGTCAGTGCAACTCAGAGTTGCACCGCAATCGCCCAAGCCTGCGCTCCCAATCATCGCGGGCCCCACAGACCCCTCCTCTACCACAGCGCCCGCCGCACCGCCCCACAGTGCGCCACCTTCTCCGCGAAACAGCCCCACCGCGGCTCACCGAGAATGTACGAGTGCACGAGGAGCAGCGATTTGGCCAGGTCCGCCGGGACGCGCTTCCCACGCTGCCTGAGCTCCCGGTACATCTCGAACAGACTGGCGTGTGCCGCACGGTAGTTGCCGTTGTCCTCCCGCTCCATCCTCGCGTGCATCACGGCGTGGTCCGCCGCGTCCTCGGGCTTCCCCAGCGCCATCTGCAGCTTGAACATGTACTTGGCGGCGAGCTTGCCGGCTGCAGACGACTGCTCCAGCCAGGACAGGACCTGCTCGGCCACGGGCGGGTAGCGCTGCACGACACCGATCGCCTCCTCCAGCGCCGCCTCGGAGCCGTCCCGGAGCAGCAGGTCCACCGCGCCGGGGTACTCCCGGCACCGCAAAAGGCACCGGGCCGCGTCGGTCCATTTCTGGCGCTCCTGGTAGTGCTGAGCTGCGCGGAACAGCACCCGCGCCTCCACGCCCTCCCGGTCATCGATCAGCGACAGGAACCACTCGACCAAATCGTGCCGCGTGGCCTCATCCAGCGCCTCGTCCAGTCGGCCGGCAATGACGAAGAACTCCACGGCCTGCTTGAGCTGGCCCAGGTTGAGGCAGTACCGGGCCACCATCAGCGCGCCCTGCGCGTCCCGCGTCTTCCGCGCGATCTGGAAGGCCCGCTGCGGGTTTTTCAGCTTGTCCAGCAGCACCCGCACCGCGCTGGCCCACTGTCCCGCGGCCTCGTGCGACGCCAGCGCATCCGCGAACCGGCCCTCGGCCTCCTGCACCGCGGCGTACTCGGAATGCACCTGCGGGGCGATGGGGAACGCAGAGCCGGGCTGGGGAGAGGGCGGGGCAAGACATGCACAGTGCACTCATCAGGCGCTGCGGGGTTATGCTGTGCACTTGATGCTGCTGATGCGGTAGCGCACGGCTTGCAGAGAGCTACTGGGTTTTCCACCGACAGGCAAATATGCACGTCTGCCCCAGTACCCGTCGCGGCCCACCGCAAGCACCCAACCTGGCCCCACCCTGCAAGCGACCTCTCGCCTGGACCGACTGCACGCGCGGCATGATGGGACGCAGCGCCGTCCAGTTCTTGCTGCGAATGTAGATGGCCGCCGCGCGGTCGAGCATGTTGGCGGCCACGAACATTTCCGCGGCGTCCGTCAGCTGAGACTGGCCCTCCAGGATGAGCGCAGCCTCGCGGCACAGGTTGCGGTCCCGGGAGTCCAGGCAAGCGGCCTCGCCGGCCTGGATCTGACCCGTCTGCGGCAGTGGGAAAAGTGGAAACGATCGTCAGCGTCGACGTGAACCATCGGTGGCAGATACCGAGCCAGCTGCCATGAACAGCCGTGGGCAGAGGGTGGTGCCGTGATGCTGCAGCGCTTCAGGTGTGACGCTATCACTCAGTGTGGCTAGCGTCACTGCCAGTGCCCCCCTTGCCACCTCTCCCCCAGCCCCCGTCCTCGCCTGCAGCAGCGCCCGCACCCTCCCCGCCACGCATCGCTCCACCAGCCGCGCGTCCCTGTCCTCCGCATCCTTGGCCATCTCCGAGGCCAGCGCGCCGTCGTAGTGCTGCAGCGCCGCGTCGTAGTCGCACCGCGTCTCGAGCATCCGCGCGTACTCCGCCGACACCTCCGCCACGCTGCAGAGATGGGGCAGAGGGGAGATGAGATGCGGGTGCGGGTGCGGGGTGTGCAGAGGTGCAGAGCGGATGTGGGATGTGCGGAGGTGCAGAGCAGATGCAATTGCGGAGTGCAGAGGCGCGGAGAGGTTGCAGATGCAGGACGAGGTGCTATAGCGGGGTGCAGAGTGCGCTCGCCAAGTGCAGGCCAGCAATGCGGCGCTCCGCCTGGGACACAAAGCATCACCCACCAACCCCACCCGTGTCTCACCTGCCCGGGTCCAGGCTCTCCGCCAGCTCCAGCGCCTTGTCCCAGTGCCTCAGGTCCCTCCTCAGCTCCAGGGCCGCCCGCTTCTCGGAGCTGGCCAGCAGCAGCCGCTGGGCCTGGTCGTACTCCTGGTGCACCAGCGCCATCACGTGGCCCGCCAGAAGGTTCTTGTCTTCACGGTCCTGCAGGCCCTGGAGCGTAATCACCAGGCCCGCGTCCCCCACGATCCTGCGATGGATTCAACGTAGGGAGGCGAGGGGTGAGAGGTGAGAGGTGAGAGGCAAGATGACACGTCGCATTGTGAAGCTGTGGGTCTGCGGGTGGGGCTTGAAGCGTGACGCAGTGATGCGCAGGTGGCGACGGTGGCATTCCCCACAGCGCCGACCTGCGCTCCGCACCCGCGCGCACCCATCGCCCATCAACAGGAATGCAACCAACATCTGCCACGCCTCGCCGGTCTCACCGCAGGCACCGTATCGCGAGCGCCAGGTCCAGGGAGTCCAGCGCCGCGAAGGCCAGCTGGGTCCACTCGGAGGGACCGTCGATCGCCTTGGCTGCCTCCCAGGCGTCCTCGAGGCGCCCCAGGGCCAGCAGGGCCTTGAACCGGTCCCGCGGGTGCACGGCGCCGTCCGCCCGCAGCGCCCGGTGGGTGTCCAGGACGAGGGAGCTGAGGGCACCCCCACCCACCTGGGCCTGCACGATGCCGTCCACCAGGGCAATGGGAACCGCGTCCCCTGCAGGCCGGCTCCACACCGAGCGCACCGAGGGGCCCTTGACGTGCGTGGACACGTGGAGGTACGCCATGAGGGCCTTGCGGGAGGCGGCTACGAAAAGATTGGGGTCGTGGGCGTCCCAAACCACGCGCGTGACAGTGCCAGCTGCAGCCACGTCCGCCACCAGCAGCGAGAGGCCGTTGGCCGGGGTGAGGAGATGTAAAGTGCCGTTGACGTCCGCGAAAATGCACTTGGTCCCCGTCGTGTTGGGCCACACCGCCCGGATGCCGCAGGTGTGGGAGAACTCCTCGGCCACCGTGTTGGTCTGGGAGGACAGGGAGAGGCTCGGCGGGTGGGTGTGACTGCGAGGCAGTGTGACATCAATTAGATCTCAATATGATATGTAAAGATCGAAAGTCACGCCCGTTTGACTCGCCATGAAGCAGTGGCGCTGGCTGCGTGTCGTGGAGTGGGATTCGAACAATTACCATAACCATTCTCACCTCAGGCGAATAGAAGCAGACCTTGCCCGACTCTGTGCCGTACACAAACATGGTGCTGGAGCTGGCCAGGCACGCGATGTTGGCCGGCTGCCCCCGCCCGGGGAGCACCACATCCTCCACGTCAGCCTCTGCGGATGGTTTGAAACATAGCAGTATTGGATTACTTGAGTAACAGCGCGCTTTCTCTCTGCAGAGCAGGGCAGCACACTCGCATCGGGCCAAGAGGATCTTGCTGCATTGCATGGCAAGACGCCTCATCATCTCGATGCATTGCTGCAGTCGAGCAGTGGTGCAGCACCACGCATACGCGCACAATGCTCTACTCCAGCGCAGCATCCGGCAGGCCGCTCTCACCGCCCCCGTGCTCCCCCGGCAGGCGGTGCACGAAGACGCGCCCGTCGGACTGCACGGCCCCGAACTCCTGAGTCAGGGCGATGCCGTCCACGGACCCCACGAACTCCTTCTGCACCACGAAGCCCCCGTCGACGGCGTTGTGGGGGTACACCCACGCGTGGTTGTTGAGGGCACAGGCGAAGTGCAGGGGCCCGCACGCCAGGACGGCCGGCTCGGTGGTGAGGCCCACTGCGGGAGGCGCGGCTGGGACGCTCATGTGAAGGCAAGGCACAGGACGGGTGACATGGGCAACGGCGTGCATGCTGGAATCACTGCGTGATGGCTGGACGAGCAGCGCATCGCACAGCGCACGCACGCACGCTTCCGCATCGCAAACACCCGCCACGTCTGCCCCGGCCGCCCCGCCGCTCACCGGTGGCCACGCTCCCCTCGACCCCTGCGTTCCTTGCGTCCATGAGGCTGACCTCGTTCAGAGAGGATAGCCAGCACATGGCGGTGCCGAACGAGGCGTTGAGAGGAGGCAGGGCCGCGACGAAACTCAGGATGGCGCCCTTGTCGTTCGACACCGACAGCACCTGACCGTCCGGGGTCCACTGCGGGACATGGCACGGCATGTGGGGGGGAGTCGCTCAACACAGGATGGCATCTTCTGCAGCATGTGCGACCAGCAACTGCCACAGCCGGGCACGCTCGTGTGCCGACCGCCGGCACTCAGCGGCTGCCGAGAGCGGGGTAACGACCACGCACGCTGCGGCGCGGAGGGTCGTGACCGACCCATCGGGCCATGCCTCGTGTCCCTCCCGCACTCACGTCGAGCCCCGTGGCGATTTGCGAGGGATCCAGGGTGATGAGCTCCGATCGCAGTTCCTTGATCTCCGCGCCCACCTCGACCAGCCGCACCTCCTTCCCAAACGCGCACGCCGCACGGGACAGTGGACCCGAAAAGGCGCAAGTCCTGCGGGCCAAGCAATCACAACCGCTATGCTGTGCTAAAGACACGCACGCGTCTCGCTCGCAATCCACGCCCCCGTCACCACAGCTTGCGGTCGTCACTGTGTCTGGCACGATCTGCCCCCACCACACCCACAACAGCACCCTCCCATGCCTCGCCTCATGTTTGGCATGACCTTCTCGGAGCAGACCTCCTCCTGCACCTCCCGCCCGTACATGGACTGCACGATGACCTGCCCGCTGGAGAAGGCGATCGCGATGTAGCCCTTCCCGAACCAGTGGTGCGTCAGTATCGTGCCGTAAACTGGCAGGAACTGCAGCTCCATCGGCGTCTCCTCTGTACCTGACTGCGTGATTTTCACCACGTAGAGGCGCTTGGCATCCAACACCTGCAGAAAGGGAGGGCGAGAAAGTCAGGGTGCGCCTCAAGCTGCGGGGTAGTGGGGCTGACGCAAAACAGGAGTGATCCCATCTCTCACCACAGACAGCCCCACACAGCCACCTCTCAGCACCAACCCCATCTCTCACCACAGACAGTTCCAGACAGCCACCTCTTAGCACCAATCCCATCTCTCACCACAGACAGCCACCCGGGCGGCAGCTTCCCTGCAACCGCCAGCTCCGGCCCACCCAGGGCGTCCCAGGCCAGCTCGGAGGGCATGGACGTGAAAGAGAACGTGCGGATGACCTGGAACGTCTCCGCTTGGATGACCGAGACGCTGCGGTCGTCGGAAGACAACGCAAAGCGGCCCGCGCCGACCCCAACGATGGCACCGATGCGCTTGGTGTGGATGCCAGCGCGACCCACGACCTTCTGCGTGCGCTCATCGTACACTGTGACGCTGCCCTTGACTGCGGGGTGCAACAGCAGGGGCGGCTGTCTCGCATCCAGCGGCACGGGGGCGGCGGGCGGTTGCGAGGCTGTGACGGTGCGGGGTTATGATGAGCAAAAGGCCCAAAGACGCGATTCAGGCTTGGCGGAGAGGAACAGCGCTGCCACGGAACGCACGATCGCGACGGCTGCTGTTACTTGGGGCCCGCCAGACCCCGCTTTCATTGCTGCGGTGGCGCGGCCTCACCTGTACCGAGCACGAGCACCGGCAAGTGGGGGTCCCACCCTGCGGCCGTGACCTCTCGCGAGGGCAGGTTGTGGTTGTCGAGGGAAGCCCGCGACCAGATTTGCAGTGCCTGCCCCGTCTTGGTCACGCACGCCTGCAGAGATGCAAGAGCACTTTCTCGCCTAGGAAAGGCACAGCTATGATAATATGATATGAACGACGCGTGGGTATCACGATGGCAATCGTGAGAGGGCGCCCAGCAGTCCTGAGCCCGCCAGACTGGCCCCTCGCTGCCCCTGCAAGCGCCCACGCACCAGACGGTCGCCCGCCGCATCCCACTCGAGCACCGAGCACATGGGGCCCCCGCCCCGGGACATGGCCATCGCCTTCTCCTTCTCATCCATAGTCATCGCAAAGTCCGCCTCGACCTGGCCCTTCCTGCAGAGACACCACGCTGCATGTGTTGGGGCGCAGCTGCAGCGAAAAGGCCACGGGGCCAGCCGGCCGGGGCGTGACGCGCCTGTTGTAAATCTGCACGGCGAAACGACTGCCGTTGACAGCGAGGAGGTCGCCCCGCGTCGACCATTTGAAGATGAGGCCCGGCTGGCCCGTGTCATTCACTTTGATCGTGAACAGGTCCTTCTGCGGAGGCCGTGGGGAGTAATTGGGTATGCCATCAGCAGGTATGCGAACAAAGGTCTCCACAGAAGGCGACACCGGTGGAATCCGGGAGAGGGCGCGGGGCTGGACTGGCAACAGCGACGCCGAGCCATTCCCAGCCCCCGCGAGGCGCGCGGGGGGGCTGGGCAGCGGCGCAAGGTCGGTCTGGTGGCTGATAAGGCCATGAATTGTCATGACACATTGCGACTTCGCAGGCTCCGGCTTCCCACCGGCCCCTGCTACCCTCGCAGCGCTCCAGAGGCTCGCCCGCTCACCATCCTGTCGCCCCGCTTCCCCCTCCGCAGCGGCGCTGCAACAGCAAGGTCTCAAATCTTAGCTGCAAGGTCTAGAGCATCCATGCAGGCGTCGTGTGGCGCACCATCTAGCGTGACATGCTCAAAACCCGAAAGCGCTCGCGCAAACCATCAGCGGTCTAGGTCCATCGCGGCCAGGCACATCGCATCCGATAACTGCGAGATGGCAAGGCCAAATCCGCATTCCCCTCCGGCGCTTGGGTCCGTTTACTGGCAGGGGCTCTCCCCAGCTCCCTGCCCCGCGCTCCTTGGGTCGGGACGACGCTCCTCCACCGCCCTCTTCCTTCGCTAAGATGTCCGCATTATCGTCCGTGCTGCGAGTGACGGCGCTCGCCGCGCCCGCGCAGGTGGGAAGCGACAGGGGGCTCGAAGCGTGCCCTCACCGCGCGAGCAGACGGATTCGCATGCGTGTTTGACATCGGGTGGCGCAGCGTCTTTCGGCTCGGGCTGTCCGCGCTCGCACACCGACCGGCACTTCTGTGGGCAGCGGCGTGTCGACGGGAGAGCTCCCCCGGCCGTTATATCCATCCCCTGTGCTTGTTTTCGTACCCTGGCGCCCCGGGATGCCTCGGCCGGCGCTCCACGGGGCGTATTTCGTCCCAGTCCAAACGCTGGTTTTTTTTGTGGGGCGCTGGGGCGGTGCCGCGCCCTCGCTTTCGGCATAGGGGCGCGGCTCGTGCAGATGCATTTCGCAAAGGCGCGGGTTGTCCCAGAGAGCCTTCCCGTGATCGCGCTGGGTCATCGCGCCGGGTCATCGGGCTCCTTGCGGCCCTGTCGATCGCGGGGCGCAGGGGTGCCGGGTTTTCAATTACCAGCGGTCTCGTCGACTGCGACTGCTCGCTGTGGGCTTGCCCGCCGCCGCGCCCGGTCCCAGGCTCGGGGTCGCGAGGACCCACAAGCCGACTATCCGTTCCGTGTTCGCAGGCGCGGAGCCCGGCGCGGACCCCGCTGGTTCGGTCCCGCTCTGCTAATGTCAACAGGTGCGTTCGGCGCATCTCCCGGCGTCCCGCGCCCCTGGGCGGTCCCGGAGACTCGCGCACCAGGCTCCCCTTTGCGGGCCTCCCGGTCGCAGGGCGCGGCCTCCCCGACGCCGCCCTCCGCCCAGCAAGCTCTTTGTCATGATCGCGAGTTTCCTGCCTGCGCGCCTTCCCCTGCAGGTCCAGGAGCGTGACGCTGCGGGTGGCTGCTGGGACGGAGGCGGAGCCCGCGAGCGAGGCGGTGGAGGCGAAGGCGAAGGAGGCGCCGAAGGAGGCCAAGATGCCGCTGTCGGAGGTCGTGGTGGGCAAGACGTACAAGGGCGTGGTCCGCAACGTCCAGGTGCGTCGGCGCGAGCTCCATTTCCTGGCTGTCGCTTTCTCGAGGTCCCGCGCGCCCCGCGACGCGCCCCGCCGCCCCGCACGCAGACCTACGGCGCGTTCGTGGACATCGGCGCCGCGTCGGACGGGCTCGTGCACATCTCGCAGCTCTCGACGTCGTTCGTGAAGGACCCGAAGGAGGTCGTGAAGAGCGGCCAGGAGGTGGAGGTGCGCGTGCTGTCGCTGGACATGGCGGCCAAGCGCGTGGCGCTGACGATGCGTTCGGAGGGCGAGGAGCGCCCCCGCCGCGAGCGCCGGAAGCGCCGCGAGGGGCAGGAGGGCGAGGGCCAGGTCCAGGGCGACCGCCCGCGCCGCGAGCGCCGGGAGCGCCGCGAGGGGCAGGAGGGCGAGGGCGAGGGCCGCATGGAGCGCCGCGGCAAGGTGGCGCGGGCCTCCAAGCCCCGCGCCGAGCGCAAGGCGGTGCCCTTCAAGGTCGGCGATGTGGTGAAGGGCCAGGTGGCGCGCATCCTGCCGTACGGGGTGTTTGTGTCCCTGGTGGAGGGCGTGGAGGGGCTCCTGCACCAGTCCGAGGTGCAGACGCAGGAGATGGAGCCCAACCTGCGGTCCATGTTCGTGGAGGGGCAGGAGGTGGAGGTGCGGGTGCTGTCGGTGGAGGGCGGCAAGGTGTCGGTGACGCAGAAGTCGGAGGAGGAGCGCAAGCCCTTCCGCGGGGCGTCGGCCACGGTGGATCCCTCGACGGTCAAGACGGCGCTCGAGTACCAGATGGCCAAGGCGGGCCTCAAGGCCTCGATGTTCAAGGTGGCGACCGCATGAGCGACGCGCGGCGCGGCGTAGTGCGCGCCGTAGCCCTCGGCCGGCCCGCTGCGGGCCGTTGAAGGAGGGCGGCCCTCGCTGGCGCCTCCGGCCCTGCGCTGCGCTACCTGCCGGCCTCGTGGCGATGCGATCTCAACGCACCGCCCCTGCGCTGTGCCCAGGCACCGAACCAGGCGGACAAGGACGCCAAGGCGAGTACCGCCAAGGCCGCTCCTGCCCCCGCTGCCGAGGCCAAGGCTGCTCCTGCAGAGGCCAAGACCGCCCCTGCTCCTGCTGAGGCCAAGGCTGCTCCCGCCCCTGCCCCTGCTCCTGAGGCCAAGGCTGCCCCTGCTCCCGCTGCTGAGGCCAAGGCCGCCCCTGCTCCGGAGGCCAAGGCTGCCCCCGCCCCCGCCCCTGCTGCCAAGGCCGCCCCTGCTGCTGAGGCCAAGGCTGCCCCTGCTGCTGCCAAGGCCGCCCCTGCTGCCAAGGCTGAGGATGAGGTGAAGGCTGCGCCCAAGGCCAAGGCGACCTACCAGGACACGACGGTGCTTCCGACGCCCGAGCGCCCCGCCTCGCCCGTGGCGGTCGAGCCGGCCGTGCCGGTTGTTGCCGTCGTGCCCAGCCCGGAGGAGGCGAGGGCGACTGCTGCGGCGTCTGCGCAGGCCAAGGCCGAGGCTAAGGCGGAGGCTAAGAAGGAGGCCAAGACGGAGGCCAAGGCGGCCCCTGCTGCCCCTGCCAAGACGGAGGCCAAGGTGGAGGCGAAGGCAGCCCCTGCTAAGGCGGAGGCTAAGGCGGCCCCTGCTGCCCCCGCCAAGACGGAGGCTGAGGCGGCCCCTGCTGCCCCGGCTAAGGAGCTGCGGGAGGCGACGGGCGCGGGGATGATGGACTGCAAGAAGGCGCTGGCAGAGGTGAGAGGGGCAGGTGGTTGGGTGTAGAAGCTTGGATGTCGTCGCCTACCGCTCGCCTTGGGAACTGACTGCGCCGCACAGGGCACGGTTAGCTGGGTGCCGCTGAGGTTGAGACCGTCCTCACGGCCTCTTCGCAGTGCGATAATGACCTGGAGAAGGCCACCGAGTACCTGCGCAAGAAGTGCCTGGCATCCGCCAGCAAGAAGGCCGGGCGCGTGGCGGCGGAGGGTCTGGTGCAGGCATACATCCACGCCGGGTCGCGCCTGGGCGTGCTGGTGGAAGTCAACTGCGAGACGGACTTCGTCGCGCGGGGCGAGAAGTTCCAGACGCTGGCGAACGACATGGCCATGCAGGTGGCGGCGTGCCCCGAGGTGGAGTACGTGTCGATGGCGGACGTGAGCCCCGAGGCGCTGGCCAAGGAGACGGAGATCGAGATGGGCAAGGAGGACCTCAAGTCCAAGCCCGAGAACATCCGCGCCAACATCGTGAAGGGGCGCGTGGAGAAGCTGTTCAAGCAGCGGTGCCTGCTGGAGCAGCCCTACATCCGGGACCAGGACAAGACGGTGGAGGAGGTCATCAAGGGGGCCATTGCCGAGATCGGCGAGAACATCCAGGTGAGCTGCGTGCCAGGCGTAGGAGCGCCGCGTCCTTTGCGGCTGTGGCGTAGCGCGTTGCTCCCGGCGTCTGCCTTGCGCAATCCTCCTGCACACCCGTCCTGCACACGCCCACGCACATCCCAGTGGGCGCACTGTCTGCGCCGATCCACCACCTTGCCGCACCTGTCCCATCTGCCTTGCCGCACCCGCGTCACATCGTCACTCACCGCCTCCTGCTCCTGACGCCTCCTGCAGTTCCGTCGTTTCGAGCGCTTCAATCTGGGCGAGGGCATCGAGAAGAAGGAGTCCAACCTGGCCGCGGACATCGAGGAGCAGGCGGCTGCCATGAAGAAGGCGGCCGAGTCGAAGGCGGCCGAGGCGAAGCCCGAGGCGCCGGTGGAGGCGAAGAAGGAGCCGGCGGCGGAGGCGGTGCAGGTGTCCGCGAAGGACGTCAAGACGCTGCGGGAGATGACGGGGGCGGGGATGCTCGACTGCAAGAAGGCGCTGGCGGCCGAGGGCGGCGACGTCGAGAAGGCCGCCGAGTACTTGCGCAAGAAGGGCCTGGCGTCCGCCAGCAAGAAGGCCGGGCGCGTGGCGGCGGAGGGCGTGATCGCCTCGTACATCCACGCCGGGTCGCGTCTTGGCGTGCTGGTGGAGGTCAACTGCGAGACGGACTTCGTCGCGCGGGGCGAGAAGTTCCAGACGCTGGCGAACGACATGGCCATGCAGGTGGCGGCGTGCCCCGAGGTGGAGTACGTGTCGATGGCGGACGTGAGCCCCGAGGCGCTGGCCAAGGAGACGGAGATCGAGATGGGCAAGGAGGACAAGTCCAAGCCCGAGAACATCCGCGCCAACATCGTGAAGGGGCGCGTGGAGAAGCTGTTCAAGCAGCGGTGCCTGCTGGAGCAGCCCTACATCCGGGACCAGGACAAGACGGTGGAGGAGGTCATCAAGGGGGCCATCGCCGAGATCGGCGAGAACATCCAGGTCCGCCGTTTCAAGCGTTTCAACCTGGGCGAGGGCATCGAGAAGAAGGTGTCCAACCTGGCCGAGGAGGTGGCCGCGCAGACGGGCGTGCGCGCTTGAGCAACGCAACGCAGCGAGCCGTCA
Source organism: Protoeuglena noctilucae (assembly GCA_958009085.1). Classification (NCBI taxonomy): domain Eukaryota; kingdom Viridiplantae; phylum Chlorophyta; class Pedinophyceae; order Marsupiomonadales; family Marsupiomonadaceae; genus Protoeuglena; species Protoeuglena noctilucae. Next base: position 252,328 of record OY253681.1, read on the forward strand.
CGCTCTCGAAGTCCTGTTAGTCCTACGACCCCCTTCCCTCACGTAGCCCACCAGCCAAGGCCTTTTGGCGTGCAGTACGGTTGAAATGACCACTTCATGAGGCACTGCTTATCGCTAGTACACCCAGCTCACGCAAGGGCCAAGAACAAGGATGTCAGGCTGGATACACCTCGGCACTCTCACAACCCCGCACCCTGTGCTGCCTCTTCCCGCGCCCGCTTCCGGGCCAGGTACCGCTCCTTCGCACTCAGAAGCGCGCTCTCGTCCATCCGCCGGGCCGCAGGTGGTGCAACCGCCTCGCCCACCCGCCTTGCCTCCGTGCCCCCACCCTGCTCTGTGCCCACGCCCCCTGCCTCGACCGGCCCCGGCCCGGGCCCAGCTCCAACATTCCCACTACCCTCGCCACGTGCGTGCTCGGCCCCGAGAATCCCTGCATCCTCTCTGCCGCTCTCTTCACGGGGTGCCCCGTTGGGCGCAGCAGCAGGCTCGCGCTCGTCCCCCGCAGTCGCCCTCCCCTCCGCAGGTGCCCCGGCGTCCTCGCCCGCAAGATCGCTCGCTGCCGCGGTGCCAGACGCGCGCGCGGAGGGCGCGGGCTTGGCCCCAAAAGCCGTGTTCTTGGTGAGCAGGTTGCGGTAGAAGTCCGTCAGGTCCCCCCTCTTGGTCACGTCCTCCTTCTGCTCCTCCTCCTCCTTCTTATTTTGCTCCTGCGCAACAGCAAGTCTCGCAGCTTGCCGTCAGTGCCGAAATCGCACTGCAGTGCGTCTTTGATCCTCCAAGCCGTGCAGCGACGCTCACCGCGAGCCACTTCTGCTCCTCCTCCAGCTTGCTCCGATACGCGGCCGTAACAAACCTCTCCTTGTCCCCGAACTCGTCCTTCTCCTTCTCCTGCTCCTTGCGCAAGCGGCGCTCGTATCTGCGGAGGGAAAACCGCCTTCCCTCGCATCCTGGCGGCCCTGCCGCATCGCCAGCTGCGAATTCGACCAACAAAGTCGCGGATGTGCGCACCGAATCGACTCCTCCATCTTGCGTTCCTGCGCCTTGGCCATCAGCGCCCCGACGTATTTGCTCTCCCGGGCGATGCGGTCGCGCCGGGCGGGCTCCTCGCGGGCGCGCTTGATGTCGTCGTAGACGCCGTCGTAGTCGAACACGGTGGGGTCCTCTTTCAGGGCAGAGGCGTGCATATCCGCGACCTTCTGCTGCACCTGCTTGGCGGCGCCCACCCGCTGAACCTGCGCCGAGAACGGACCGGATTGGCTTACCCAAACCTTGGAACCCACGTCGGCTGTCATATCCACGTCGCGCTCACCTGTTTGTTCACGCTGGCGTGCCCATCGCCCTCGTCATCGGACTCCTCCCCGAACACCCCCTTCAGCGGCGCCCGCTGCACCGGCTTCGCTGCCGCCTGCGCGCCACGAGAGCAAGGAGTCGAACCATAATCCCTAACTCGCCATCCATCCTCCAGAACGGCGAGGCGACGGGTGCGGCACCTTGGTGGGAGGGCCACGAACGTTCAGGCCGTACTGGATGCCCTCCTGCTTCATAAACAGGGAGGACTTCCCATGCTGAGGACCACTCATGACACCTAGCGCAGGGCGACAGCCCAGGAGGGGCGCAGGCGCTGCAGCAGTGCTCGCTCTCTATCTCTGAATCCAACGCGTGCACAATCGAATTGACAAAATACAGGCACCTACGTGTGAGCAGCCGCACAAGTGAAAAGACTGTGAAGAAGCGCTGCCCGACACAAAACCCCGACGCACATACAGACTGGCAGCGTCACTAGCTCGTGCGCCCCTTCTCCCCCTTTTTCTTCTTGTCTCTGTCCTTGTCCCGGTCCTTGGCCTTCCCCTCCTTGGCCTCCTTTGCTTTCTTCGGCTCCCTCTCCTTCTCCCCTGACCCGTCCTCCCTCGCCCGCTTCTTCTCCTTGCCTGCCCTGCTCGACCCCTCCTCGCCTCCCTTGCTCCCCCGCTCTTTCTTCTCCTGAGAAACAGAACACGCGACCGTCCAATCCTCGCGTGCCGTGGTTCCCACACCGCACCCGTGCTCCCGCAAGCACCGCCAATCCCAACTCGCCTTGCGTTCCCCTCCCAGCCCCGTCTCCTTCTCCAGCAGCGACCCGACCATCGTGAAGATCCCCGCGGCCACGATCACGTCTTTCAGCACAAACCTCAGCAGCGTCCCCTGCTCCACGCGCTCGCCTGCGAGGGCGGCGACACGCTACGGCTCCCGCCGCCCACGAATCCCCAAGCAAAGGCAGCAAAGGTACCCGCGGCGGGGCTCGAACCCGCACCTGACTTGGTGGCCCACGCCGTGTCGCTCTTGGGCTGAAACTCCTTGCGAATGTCCTGCCGCCCGATGGCCACGTTGAAGACCCCACCGCACAGCAGAGAGAGGTAGTCCGCCCCCACCTTGCTCACCGTCCCGGACATGAGCGCGCCGATCTGCGCAAGCGCGAGGCGAACCGACCGCGTAATGCATCGCATCGAGTCAGCTACAGCTCGGCCGAAACTGCTCCTGAGGCCACAGCTCGCACCTGAGGCTTGAAGATTTCGAGCTTGGCGCTGGCAGGGACGCGAATGTACGGAAAATACGTGTGGATGCGTCCCACGCCGCCCGCCATCTTCACCCGCGAGAAGGACAGCACGACCCCCCGCTGCGGCTCCCCTGCGGCGTGGGCGGAGGCCGAGCGCGTCAAGTCGAGTACCCGCAACGCTTAAGCGATGTGAAACCTAGCGTGCGCAAGTCTCACGGTACGTCAAGACCATCTTCCGGAGCTCCTCCTCGACCCCAGAGGAAAAGCTGCCGCTGGTGGACGGGTGCAGGTCGAACTCCATCGCCACGCGCTCATGGGTTATGAAGCGCTCCAGAGGACCGCGATCCAGCTGGGAAACCTTGTCCATGGATGCAGCCCTCGCGCCGCGCGGGCGCACGTTCCCCCGCTGCCGCCGGTGTCCCGCCTCGCGCCCCTGCGCGGGCTGGCGCGGCGGCCGTGGCGACGGCGATGTGCAGCAGGAACGGGAGAGGCGAGTGCAAGCGGGCGCGGGGTCCCAGCTGTCTGCGGCGGCCAACGCACCTCGCCGACACGCACTCAACGTTGTGTTCGAGGGAGGGGAGCCCAGTGCGCTTTAATCCGGCACTCGCGTCACCTCTAGGATGATGTTCTTTGCAAGCAATGCCGGAGGGGGACGGCTGATACGCGGGCATCATGCGAAAACTTGCGAGTTGTCAGAACGGGCAGTCGTGCGGATCATCCGCGCATCCGCGCCGCGCGGCCATGCATGACTTTGACTTAACACATCGTCTTGCTGCGACCCTACGCGCTCCACCTTCGGTAGCCGACGGCGAGCTTGCACCCAAGGCGGCATCGAAGGCGGCATGCGTGCGGAGGGCGCTGGATCGGCCAGCGAGGTGGGAGATAGAGCCCTCTGTCCTGCATGGATGCATTTCGAATGTCTTTGCGCCGCCAGCGAGAGCGGGCCAGCTGGGGTGTCAAAAGTCACGCCAGCTTTCGCGTCGAGGGCCTCGCCTGTTTAAACCAGAAGCCTCCAGCCTCATTTAGGCTCTCCTGGGGCATCGGGGGGCGCCATGAGCAGCGTACGCGGCCCTCAGCGCCCTCCACGCCACCCCACCCAGGATGCCTGGCATGACGGCAAGGATGTGGACAGCCTGGTGGACTGGGCGCGCGTGCGAGATGTCCTGGCTGAAGAGCAGCTCGCGGCGCTGAGCGAGCGCGGCTTTGTGGTCGTCGACGGTTTCTGGGGCAGAGAATGGAGTGCCGCTTTCCGTGCCGAGATGGACCATCTGGTGCGCACGGACAGCATGCGCCCAAACAAGACTGCCTTCACGGACGCTCAGGTACGCTCCTCGGCGCTGCGCAGCACGTTGCTGGCCCGCCCGCGCAGCACATTCTCGCCCCATGGGACGGCTCGTGTGAGACCGACTGCGCGCGCATGCACACACAGGGCCGCACCATTCTGACGACCAAGCCCAACATCTACGAGCTCGACCTCCACGACTCCGCCACGCGCCGCCAGCTCCCCGTCTTCTCGGACCTCTTTGCCCACGCGGGGCGGCTGGTGAACGGCCTCGACGCATCGTGCCCCGACCTCCGCCTCGACATGCGGCCGTCCTCAGACACCTGCGCCATCAAGCTGCAGTACAACGGCGGCGACGGTGCCTGCTTCCCCTTGCACTACGGTGAGGGCAGCCATCGCAACGACAGTGCTGCTCGCAACGACTGGGGCGGGACCTCAATGCTAGCCGTGCAACTGAGCCTTCCCTGTCAGCTCTTGTGCCCCACCTATAGCTCATCGTGATGAGTGCATGATGTGCATCCTGCACACGCCGGCGACCTTGGCTCGCGTTCTGTGCTGCAGACAACCCCGGCAAGCCCAACCGCCGGCAGGTCACGATGCTGACGTATCTAAACCCCGACTGGCGCGAGGGCGACGGGGGAGAGCTGCAGCTGGTGCCCTGGCTGTCCACGCCCGTCGTGATCCCACCCAAGGTGACGACGATACCGTACGACGAGAGACGTGCTGTGACGCGGATCCTAGAGACCTGCGGATGCAACGCGTCCCTGCTTGCTCCGTTCGTAACACTGACCTATTGCCCTGTCTCTGTCATAGTCCTATCTCTGTCATTGCCCTGTCTGTCGCTATCTCTGTGCAGATGGACCGTGTTGTCTTCTTCCTCTCCGATCGTGTGCTCCACCGCGTGCTCCCCGCCCGTGCCGAGCGCTTCTGCTTTACCATCTGGATGGACGGCACCCACACCAACCTCCCGGAGCACAACATGCTCGACATCTCGCAAGTGAGCCGTCTGCACACGCCCACACGCTCCCACTGTCAGCGCAACTGCGCTCGTCACGCATGCATTGCACGCTGCGTCTCCCATCTCCCATCAACCCCGCATGTCCCCTACCTCACCTCCCTTCACTCGCCACCCGTCCCACAGTTCCAAGATTTGGAGAGCCTCTGCGGCCATTTGGCCCTGAGCCCCGCACAGCGTTTGCTCGCAAGGGGCGTCTACGAGAGCGCCTTTGCTCGCTCGATCAAGGAATGCATGCGGGACGCCAAGGGGTGTCGCGAGATGGTGGCGCAACACCAGGCGAGGGGGCGTGGATGGGGATGGGTGACGTGGCCGGTGCCACTGTGGGTGCTACTGCGGGTGCGATCGCCGTTCACCCCAGTGCAGCTTGGGTAGCTCATGGCGGGCCTGCCAGAGTGATCTGTCAAAAGAACTTAGCCACAGCCGCTCTTTAGTGACGCCATCTACTGCTGTCGTCTTTGCCTTCACAGATGTACATCGACGGTCTGTCGAAGAACCGCGTGCTGGAGAGCCTGGTCAAGCGACTGCGTGACTACCTCGCGACCCTCATGGAGCTTCAAGACTTCACCCTTTAATGTGCTACTAGCCGCTTACTACCCACCATGCAACGGTGGTTCCCGAGGCACATCATCTGCCGTATCTCCACGCGCCCCTTTCTACACCCACCGCTGCCCACGCATGACACGCGCGCTCCCTGTGCCATGACGCGTCTCTTGTCGATCCTTTTCCCACCGGTCGACCATCTGCTACGACTGGCACACGTATGCCCATTGAAAGCCTCGTCGGGCCATGTTGTGCAAGCCACTACGCCTCCACATCCGCCCCTGCCTCTGGAACCTCTGTCAGTGCCTCCGCCAGTAACCGGGACGCCAGGGGGAGCACGAGGAGGTCCGCCAGGGAGCATCGGAGGCCGTCGAATGCGACGATCGGGTCCGGAGCATGTTGTGCCTCGCCATGAACAGCGATTGGTGCAGTGACGGTCAGTGTGTCGCCCCTGTCATCTCCCGCTGCTGCCGCTGCCGCTGCCTCCGCGGTCGCCTGGATGTCGGGGAACACCCCCGCGGGGTACTTGGGATACCGCTGGCTGAAGTGGGTGAGGACGACGCGCTCGGCCCCGGCTTGCAGGGACGCTGAGAGCGCCTCAGCGGTAGTGCTGTGGATGAGGTGGGACTGATGGTGGTGGGTGAGTGAGGGTGTGAGTAGGTTAGGATGCGGTGGGGAGACCGGGCAAGAGGGACCAGGGTGTGGCCAATTGCAATCAGCTATTTCTGCCACCTGCCGTCTCTTATAAACCCCCTGCCATCACCAGACCACCATCCACCCGTCTCTCGCCTGTGCCTCTTCCTCTCGGCCTGCCCCTGCAGCCCCGGCTCAAACGTCGCCTCATGGATCAACATTGTGCAACCGTGGGCGGCACGCGCCAACGCCCTGGAAGGCCTCGTATCCCCTGAGTAGCACAGGCGCCACCCGGACGCATGCGACAGCACGACGGCGTGCGCGTCGGCGCAGTGCTCCACCGGTACGCTGGAAAGCGATGCGAGGCCCACAGCACAAAGCACGTCCGCCCATGCGCCACGGCGCTGGGGGTGGCCGGACGACCACTGCGCGTCCTTGAATTGCAGGAAACGGCAGGAGAGGCTTTGCACCGGCAGGCACTGGGATAGCCAGGACTTGCTGCGGGGCAAGAGGGGCGGGGATTTGTGGCGTGAGAATGGTAGGGGCATGTGACAGAACGGCAGGTTCAGCCGAGCGCAGACGCGTCGCAATGCATCGCAGCGTGCTGTGAGGTTGCGAGTGTGCAGGACAAACTCTCTTAGTAAGCCATATGCGAGATCCATAGTATTACGCATGTCTCACCATTGCCACGGCCCCACGATCCACAGGGGCCTCTCGTCCCTGCCACCCGCCTCTGCCTGTGCCGCAGCCCTGGCCCTGAGGACCCCCGGCAGCCCCACACAATGGTCGGCATGTTTGTGCGAGACCCAAACGATCGCCAACCGCGCCGCCACCTCTCGCGACACCGCCGGCCCCAAATGGCGCACCATCGCACCCCACGTGCCCTCCCCGCAGTCCAGCAGCACAGCCGCGGGCAATTGCATGTACCCATTCCCACTCTGGCCTTCTCCCTGCCCTAAACCACCACACCCGCCCTTGCCTTCACCCTCATGTGCGCAACCACGCCACCCCCGCATGAGCAAGATGCCGCTGCTGCCCCTGTACTCGCTAGGCTCAGCCGACCCCGTCCCCAGAAACACCACTTCCCACTCCTCCAAAGACCCCAGCGCCGCCAGCGTCGCCACGCTCACGCTCTCCGGGCCACACACCGCGTCGTGGACGCCGTGATCCGGTGCAGACGCAGCGTCCTTCGCGCCTTTTTCACCGCCATCGTCACTGCCACTGCTGTCACCGTCGCAGCTACCGCTGTCGCCCCGGCCATCGCCCCCGTCGCCCTTGCGACCTGGCCGGGGCTTCCCGTCGGCGCGCGGCGAGCCTGGCTGCGACGAGGACGGCGAAGAGGAACCCAGGGAAATCTCCTCAGCGTTCCTTACCGTCGGAGCGACAGGCGGCGGTGGCAAAGGTGTCATTGGCATGCTGCCAAGTCGCGTCTGCGCCCCCAGGCTCCCTTGCTCGCCCCACACGCCCCAGCCACGGTCCCAATTGGCATATCCCTGACCATAGGCGTGACTCTGGAGCCCACCCCACCCCTGTCCATCGCCCGGCCCGCCGTTGCCCTGCAGTCGCGCACGCGCACCCCGCAGCGCCACCATCGCCCTTCCCATGGCTCTCTCAACCTCTGCCGCCCTCTGCTTCGCCCACGGATGCGTTTCCAGCAAGTCCCCCTGCACCCCAGCCTCGTCCACAGGCTCAGGCACTCGGGCTGACTCCGCGCGTGCTCTGGGCTTCACACCCGCACCCGTGCCAGTCCCCTGCCTCACTGAGACCGGCCCAATGCCAGTCGAAAAGAGCAGCGGACACCACATGACCTCGGATGTTGCGACACCCACCCCGCCCGCCTCGGCAGGCCCAGGCTCACCGACTCGCGGCCGCTTGCGTGGCCCCACCCCCGCATCGCCTGTTGCGCCATCCCCGGACGCCCCACTGCGCTCGGCGCATGTCCCGCTCACCATCCCTACGGATCCCGCCACGCCCCCGCCGCACTCCCGCAGCGCAGGCCGGCCCCGCGCCCGCCACCGCCCCACGTGCGGCACGGGGAAAGCCCTGGGGCACAGAAACCCCAGGCGAGCGGAGGTGCGCGACGAGGCCTGAAATCCTTCAGCGCCCTCGAGGGTCTCCGCTGCCCCGGACACGCCCACAGGCGCCCACTCCCCGAACCCCGCCACAGTATGTGCGTGGGCACGACCATCGGCATTCGTACCCGCACAGCGCCCAGCCTCGTCGCTGCCCGAGGCCCGGCGAGGCGGCACGCCCCCCACGGCGACAGCAACGCGTGGAGCGTTCGCGGCCGCGGCCAGGTCTCGCAGGGCGGCTCTGGTCGGGAGCCATCCCCCGGGCGACATCTGAAAGGCGATAGTCCGGCGTGTGGGGGGCGTGGCTTGGAGGAGCGAGGTCGCCGCATGGGACCGGAGCTCCGCCACGTCTTGCAGAGACTCGCACATGGTGATGGGGAGCACGCAGTCGATAGCCTGCTTGGGGCAAGTCAGGGACGGGAGGGGTGAGAGCGACGAAGATGGGCGGGTTGCTAAGCGGTTACCCTTCATGCGACTCAAACATGCAAACCCTCTTATGCAGTGGTCAGACCCGCACCCGGAAGTAGAAGAGCAGCATGAGGAGACGAGTGCCTGGCTCTGGCTGACTTGCGGGGCGTCCGAGGCTGACGGAGCGATCGTGGCTGGGCGCAGGGTGGCGTGTGGAGGGAACCGGGGTGTCTGTGTACAGAGGGCTGGATCCGTGGGGGAAGCGGTCGAAGGAAGCGGAGGGCGGCGATCGAATCACGGGGAGGGAGACGGGCCCAGGGGCCGCCGGGTGGGTACGGTCCGTACGAGTCTCATCACGATCCCTGTCGCCTGCCTCGCTGTCAGCGCTGCTGCTGTCGCTGCTCTCGCTCGAGGATTCGCTCGCAGGACTCGAAGGGGAGACCTCGGGAAGGGACGCATCGGCATCGCTTGTGGGCGCGCGGGCCGGTCCACCCAGCCATGCAGGGCGGGACTCCCAGGCGCGGCCCTGGACCACAGCCGAGACCTCCACGTGCTCATCGCTGCGGAGGCGGCGATGACAGGCAGCTCTCCCCACGCAACTACTCCTACAGCCATCCCCATCTTAGCCCCTCAACACGGGCAGGTGTGTCACCGCCCGCGCCGATGTCTCGCTCGCCTGTACAGCAAGCTAGCTTGAGGGCCATCGACAGAGGACACCAGCACCCTCGGATGCTTCCAGGAGAAGATGGGCGAGAAAGACGAGACGTACGCGCCGGTGCCACGCGGCCCAAACACCTCCACCTCCTCGTGGCCGTCCGAAGCCAGTCGCAAAATGAGTCCTGCAGATAGACACGAAGTAGATGCATGTGTGTCAGGCCTGAGGCACCGCCGCTGGGGCCGAAGCGCGCGCGGGGAGCTTGGCAATGCAGGCCCGCCTGCCTGGCACGCCACCCGCCGCCTCCGGACGTAGGCTCGGCAGAAAGACGGCCTTCAGAGCACTCGATGGCCGGATTTTATGCTCGAGGGCCAGTCGCGCAAAGCCCTCGGGCGCCCCGACGAGGTACTGAGCCCGCTGCTGTCCCGGCCGTGAGCCACCCCCGGCAATCAAGATGGCTGGGCCGATGCCGTCCCCCGGAGCGCCCACCACCGTCGCTTGCCATTCAGAAACCCGGGCGGTCATGGGGCCTTGTCCCCGCGCAGGGCGGCCGCGCCTGCACCCGACGTCGCGGCCGCAGACGTCCCGCGCAAATCAGCCACGCCCCAGCTCTGCCATGTAGGCCTGGCTAGGGGAAGTCGAGGAACTGGAGTACGCATACACACGTCAGCGGCATCGGCAAACGTCCCGCTGGCCCCACGCAACGTCAGTGGAGGGTTTACATTGGATTTTCGTCGTCTATCCTAATCCATTGGCGACCAACAGTCGATGACGGTTGTGAGTTGTTGACAAGAGATCGCGTAACCCAGTATATACCCAAATCGGGGGCCATGCAGGCTTCCCAGGTGGCCGTTGGCACCGGCCATACCTGTCGACCCCTCGAGAGGGTCCTAGCCGCGCCTTGGCGCCGTGAAGCATGCATGAGATGGAGACTTCGCGCCGAGGGGGCGGGAACGCCTGGCGCACCGAGGGTGAGATGCGAGACGTTGTCTGCTGCGCGGCGTCGCTCCCTCTGCGTAACGTCGCGAGCTTGCGCGCAGGAGAATGCCAACCAGAACGAGAGGTTGGTTGCCGCCGCCATCGCGCCCAGGCGCGGGGGGAAGGGGCGCGTCCAGCGCACAACGCCAGGTACGGCGCAGCAACAGAGCAACATTCGCTGAATTCCTGACGCACCGAGGCGCCGCATGGACTGCAGTTTGCCCTCGCCTGCTCTGCAGAGAATAGGCGCCTGCGCGGTGAGCGGCCGACTCGCCAGGGCCGCGAGGGCTCTCGGCCTCGCAAGACGCTCGAGGTGCGCTGGGGGTGCGGCCATCCTCGACCCTCCTCGCCCCTGTTTCTCCCGCTAAGCGCGCTCCATCGCGGTCCGCAGGAGATCAGTTTGATGGACCGGACGGCCATGCTCGAGGGCTCTGTGCGGGTCGTCCTGGAGGAGGGGGTCATCTTGAGGGTCCGTGCGGAGGTCGACGGGTACCTGCCCATGTCAGAAATGGGCGACTGGGGACCGCTTGAGAAGTTCCAGCGGGGGATGCAGGTCCGCGCTCACGTGCTGTCATGCAACCCGGCGCGCCATGAGCTGCGGCTAACGCTGCGGGTGAGAGCAACGAGTAGCGCCTGGCCCTGGCGTAGCATACATGGCGCCGCCCGCGGCGTTGTCGGTGTCTGCGACGCGGCCATCGATGTCAAGCCCAATGGCCTCCAACTGCCGCCGCAGCGCGGCGGATACGTGCTCCAGCAGCGCATCAAGGTCGAGGCGATGCGGGCGGGGGAGGAGTACGACGCGCAAGTGAAGAAGATCGTGCGGGTCACGGACAAGGACGGATGGGTGCAGAACGGGGGCGTTTTCGTGGACTTCGGATGCCAGGTGGGCGCTGCGGGAGAGGCCGGGCGGTGAGCAGTCGAGATCAATTGCCTCGGCGCAGCTTGGGACGATCTCCTGGGACCCTCGTGCTCTCGCAGGTGGACGGCTACCTCGAGAGCGCCGTGGGAGTTCCGCCAGTGGGCCGAGCCGTGCGCGTCCGCGCTCTGCCAGGTACCATTGATACAGGGGCGCTCGAGGCTGCAGTGCACGCATTGCTATAGCCAGCCAGGGCGGGCCAAGCGACTTTGATCGTCCGGCGCGGCCCGCAGTTGACATGGAGGAGGCGCGCGTGCGGAGGAGGATCCCGATGGAGCTTGCAATCGCCCCAACAAAAGAGAGCGCACCGGCGGACCGCCCTGCAGCAGCGGCCGCCCCGGCTGCCGCAAAGGGCAAGCAGGGCAAGCAAGGCAAGCAGGCCGCGGCTCCTGCACAGAAGCCCCAGGTGGAGGAAGAGGACGAGGACGAGGACAGCAAGTACGCGTATTTGGACGAGCTGTTCTGACGGGTATCACTCGTCAGGCATGCCTGAGCTAGCAGCTGCATGTACCTGACAGCCTCACAAGCGACCGGGCGATTCTTTGTACACGTTGAAGCTGCGGAAGACCCTGTCTGTTTGAATCCCCCCGCAACATCGACCGATAAGTGACCATGAAGTCCCTCTGCGCCACGATCTGCGCCGCCCCGAGGCTGGCGTCGGCGCATGCGCTTGTCAAAGCTAGCAGGCACATGCAGCGCGGCAAGACTGCGACGTTCGCCGCGGCAGGTGCGCAAGGGCGGCCCTGAGCGTGCAGCTGATCCATCAGAGCGCGCGATTGCTGCCGAATGAGTGGCGATGGCTTCGATGCCAGGCTCATCCTGCTGTCGTAAAGTCGTTCTCCATCTCGGTCGCAGATCCCTCCGTCGTTTCCACGGACAAGGCCCCGGCGGCCGTGGGCCCTTACTCGCAGGCCATCAAGTCCGGGGCGCACGTCTACGTCTCTGGCTGCATCGGCCTTGTGCCTGGAACGAAGGTGCGGACTAGACGCGACCCTTGGCGTCGGCAGGTCGGCCGAGCCCGCGCAGAGCGGGCTGTGCCCACCCGCCCATCGTTTGCTTCGTCCCCCGGGTCGCGGCGGTCCTCGCCGCCGCTCCCGAACCTCAATTCGCCTACGTTTCCGTAGAACCTTGCGGGGGATGACACGGTGTCTCAGACGGAGCAGGTGATGAAGAACATGAGCGCCATCCTCGAGGCAGCAGGTGGGCCGCGGCGTGGTGCATGTGCCCGCGCAGCAATCGGCGCGAGCGGCACGCCCATGATCGACATCTGGCTCGTCGCAGGCTCTTCGTTCGACAAGGTCGTCAAGACGACGATCCTGCTGGCCGACATGGGGGACTTTGCCGCCGTGAACGAGGCGAGCCAGCTGGTTTACACAAAACGATTTTAGAGCGCGTCGCCGCGTCCCAGGGACAGCCCGCGCGAAGCCAGCACGTGCCGCGCTCCCTCGCAGGTCTACGCCAAGTACTTCCCCAAGCGCAAGCCGGCACGCGCGACGTTCGCCGTCAAGGCGCTTCCGCTGGGAGCCAAGGTGGAGATGGAGTGCATCGCAGAGCTCTAGAAGAGAGGGGAAACCAAAGACAGCGCTCAAGGCGACAGGTAGTGCATCGGGGGCGGCGCTAGTCAGGGCTGGTTGGGCGCCTGGGCCTCGGCCGGGGGAGGCTTGAACGTGACAAACACCTTCTTCCAGTCCGGCCGCTGCTGGATCTGAGGCCTCGGCAGCTTGAGCTGGTCCAGCGGCGTCCCCCTGCGCGGACTCGCGCGTACGGAGCTCGGCGACTGGCGCATGGCGGGCCTGGGCCACAGCAGTCCCCTCGTCACGGCACGCACCTGGCATTTGCATGCAATATCTTCGCCCGCGCGCCCCGTGAGAACACCGGCTTCTTCTTCCCCTCGTAGTTCTGCGAAGGAGGGCCGCGTGCGTGCCATGAAGACGCGGAAAGGGGCGAGGAACCACTGTCGCGCATGCACGAGGAGCCCCTTGCGCGTGCACCCACCAGCGTCGCAATCCTCTCCACTTCCAGGTTGTACATCCTCTCTAGAATCTGCCGGATCTCAAACTTGTTCGCCTGCGGCCAAATAACGGCGCGGAATCGGGTTCGTGATGCCGTCCGCCTCGGCAGAGCGCCTCGCCTTAAGCGCCCGGTCACGCGCTGCAGGTCGCCTTTGGGACTGTTCGGAAAACGACGTCCCTCACGAACTTCCCCGCCCGGATGTCCGCCTCCTTCTCCTCGGTGAGGGCTGGGGGGTGCAGATACAGGGGCTGCGGGGACGCCAAGAGGACCATTCGCTTCACTTCCATCAGTCACACGGCTCACGTACGTCTGGGACATGCCACATCGCTCCATGATTTGCCACGCCGCGAACGCACCACGTTCGGAAACCAGGTCGGCAGCCGGTGCATGACGCCCCCGGGCCTGGCCCACACGTAGCGGAATGCCTTGAGATTCCTGCCCATCCCAGTCCCTTCTGTCTGTCCCCGACAACCGTCTCAGGAGAGCATCGGCGAGGGGGGCCCCTCCCGAGCACGCGCACGATACGGAAACAAACGCCTTGCTTTCCACACAAACGAACTGGGTGTCGGGCGATGCCAACAGCGAATCCGGCTCTCAGAGCGCGCAGGTCTGCGGGCGCAGATGCGCATTTCGCCCCCCGTGTCGCTGCATGTCTGCAGTTCCACTGGCACAAAGTTGGGGCGCTCTGCCTCGTCGGCAGGACGTCCATTCGATGCGAGCGCCTCCCCATCGCGTCGTTCGCAGCGATTTACGAGCAAAAGCGTAGCTTTCATCCCGCACCACGTCGCCATCGCGTATCTCTCGGTGGCCGCCGACCCGTGATCGAGACAGCCTCTTTTCTGCGCCTGCATCGGCGCTGACCTCATTGGCAAGAGGAGGCATCTGCAGGGAGGATGGTGGAGCAGATACAGTCGGCGATCCTGAGCCGGCTGGACAAGGATGGCGTGGTGGAGGACACGACCGACCTGGCCCAGGCGAGCGCGGAGGATCCTGCCTGGCGTTGCCTAGCCGCGGTTGGCGCGACTGCTACGTTGGTGCTCCACTCCGCGACGATGGCTCGCGGTCACGCACGCCCGCGGCGGCGATATCCTTCTGCGCATCGCCGCAGGAGCTTGGCATGGATAGCCAGGCCGTGGTGGGCGCGGCCAAGTCCCTGGAGGCCGCGGAGATGATTTTGACGGAGCTGAAGAGCACCAACGTGTGGAGGCTCACCGAGGAGTCCCAGCAGTACGTGGCGGTGGGCGCCTCGGCAGAGTTGCAGCTCTTTCGCGCGATCCCGGAGGACGGCATCGACATGGCCGAGCTCATGAGCATCGCGGGTCCTTACGCGGAGGTCGGGTTCCGCCAGGCGATGCAGCAGAAGCTGATCCGGCTGGACAAGTCGGGGGGGGCGCCCAAGGTGCTGCGGGCAGGGCCCGAGCCGGCGGACGCATCTCTGGATTTGGTGAAGCGGATCGACCGCGGGGAGGAGACAGACACGAAGACTCTTGAGTCAGGCGAGCGGGCGGTTGGAGGCCGTGCCTTGGCGTGGCAGGGGAGTGTGTGTGGGGAAGCATGCGGAACGCTGCGAGACCTGCATGGCCTATCCTCTTCCCTTCGCGCAGCCAAGAAGCGCAAGCTGGCCGTCTGCGTGACGTTGACGTCGTTCCGGCTGACCAAGGGCCCGAAGTTTGCCTTGGAGCGCCAGGCGCTGGCGGCAGAGCTGACCCAGGACATGATCGTGAAGGGAACGTGGCGGGAGACGGCGTTCAAGGAGGTCAACTGGGCCGCGCTCGGGCTGCCCACGGCCGGCGGGCACCTCCACCCGCTCCTCAAGGTGTGGGCAGCGCCACTGCACCCTATCGCTCGCTGCGGTGCGGCCCCAGTCCCGCCCACGCACGCCGCCGCACCGCTCACGCTCTCCCTATTTCTGTCCGGCAGGTCCGCACTCAGTTCCGCAAGATCTTCTTCCAGATGGGCTTCGAGGAGATGCCCACGAATAACTACGTGGAGTCCTCTTTCTGGAACTTCGATGTCCTCTTCCAGCCCCAGCAGCACCCCGCGCGGGACGCCCACGACACCTTCTTCCTCACCGACCCCTCCACCTCCACGTGAGGGCCGCCCAACGCCCAGCCTACGTCGCAGCGGACCGCCGCCCGCGTGGACTGCGATGCTGCGATGCCAGCCTTGTAGCCGCCCCGTGGAGCTTCACCGCTGCCCCGGCACTCCGTTGATCTCCGCAGGGAGCCGGAGACGGCGTACCTGGAGCGCGTGCGGACGACGCACGAGAAGGGGGGCTACGGATCGCTGGGCTACAACTACGACTGGAAGATCGCCGAGTCGCAGAAGAACCTCCTGAGGACGCACACGACGGCCGTGTCGTCCCGGATGCTGTACAAGCTCGCGCAGGAGGGCTTTAGGCGAGCGGCGATGGGCACTGCAGGGTGCAGAGCGCGGGGGCAGGCCGATCGTCGACAGCTCGCCGTGCCGATGGTGGCAACCCACTCTCTGCGCGTTTGCCGTGCGAATGGGCCACCGCTCCGCTTGCGTGCAGGCCCGCCAAGTACTTCTCTGTGGACCGGGTGTTCCGGAACGAAGCGATTGACCGCACGCACCTGGCCGAGTTCCACCAGGTCGAGGGGCTCGTGTGCGACAGGTAACAGACGCTGCAGCAGCCATTAATTGCATAAGTGTTTATTCATGCGCTCAGTTCGTTGCAGCGCGCCACCCGTATGTCGATGTCCGCACTTGGAGGCCCTTGCGGATATGCGGGACCACACCTGCACCTCAAGAGCACGCCAGCACTGGCCTGGGCCCGCCTCGACGCTCGATCTGCTCCACGCGATTCCCGCAGGGGCCTCACCCTCGGCCATTTGATCGGAGTGCTGCAGGAGTTCTTCCAGCGGCTGGGGATGAAGAAGCTGCGCTTCAAGCCCGCCTTCAACCCTTACACGGAGCCCTCCATGGAGATCTTCTCCTATTCGGAGGAGCTGGGCAAGGCGAGCGACGCGCGCGAGCGGCAGCGCGGGGCGCGGTGGGTACCGGCACCCGCTGCTCATAGGGAGCCGCGCGGCCGTGCCTACATGCTGCCCCGGTGGCCTGATGCGGCCGTGCGCGCTTCCAGCACTGTGGGAAAATCCCGAAGAATCAAACTCTGAATTTCCTCTGAATTTCCCCTGCCCGCCACACCGCCTGCCCGCCGTGCTGCACGCAGTGGATGGAGGTGGGCAACTCGGGGGTGTTCCGCCCGGAGATGCTCCGGCCCATGGGCCTGCCCGAGGATGTCACCGTCATCGCGTGGGGGCTGTCCCTCGAGGTGCGCGTTGCCAGCATCGTACTGCCATCGCAAGGCCCATTGCGCCAAGGCTGCCCGGGTGCAAAGAGGCTCCCTGTGCCCGCAGCGCCCGACCATGATTCTGTACGGCATCGGCAACATCCGCGACCTCTTCGGCCACCGCGTGTCCCTCGCGACGGTCAAGAAGAACCCCATCTGCCGCCTCGGGTTCTGACCGCCATCTCTGCGTGCGTGGCGTCAAGTAGGGACCCTCTAGGCAATCGCAGCGGGCTTCTCGCCGCTGAGTGTGTTTGAAGCGATCTGTATATTTTGAATGACGAGGTGTTTCTTGCCTATGTCCGTGTCCCTTCCTTCAAAGGCGCGGCATGCTCAAGGCCAAGTCCGGCGCGTCCCTGTACCCGCCTACTAAGCTAAGCTCTTCGCTCTTCTGTGAGAGTCTGTGGCGAAACCCGAGGCCAGCTGCTCCCGCGTGCTCGCCGCGTAGAGGGTCAGCGGCTCCGTGGCCCGTCCGGTGCTTAGGCAGTGGAGCGGCGGTCCGCGGGGAGGGCGGACTGGGGGCGGTTCACGAGGAACCCGGCGCACTGCACCTGGCGCACGTTGTCGAAGCCCACCACGCGGATGTACGCGTCGGGGAAGGCGCGGCGGCAGGCGACGATCTCGGACAGCACCTGGTTGGAGTCGCGGCAGCCGAACATGGGCAGCTTCCACATCGTCCAGTAGCGGTTGTCGTAGTAGCAGGCCGTCACGGGGCCCATGCGGACTGCGCGGGGAGCAGGCGGGCGGGCGGGATCCGGGCAGGGTGGCTGGCCGTTCGAATTGGGCCCGTCATGGATCTCCCTCCCTGGCTTATCCGGAGCGCGGCTCACCCGTGTTGGCGTTCGAGACGATGGCCTCCTGGGCGGACGCGAACTCAATGCAGGGGATCATGCCGTTGCGGGTGAGGTAGTCCACCTGGCGGGCGATCGCGTCGGGCGTGAGGGGCGGCAGGTACGACAGCGTCTCGAAGAACTTGTTGTTGAACGGCTGCCACACCTGCGAGAAGGGACGGAGGCGGTGGCGGAGGTGGGATCGGGCCCGGGGAACGGGATCGCCGCGCGCCGCGCTCGCCCCAGTCAACAAAGCACTTCATCTGCCGCTCGCGGCGCGCGCTGCGCACTCTCGGGGGCGCGAGCGTCGCGAGCGCGCCTACTTTCGCGCAAAAGACGCGCGGGGACCGGGCGACGGGCGCGCGGAGGCGGCGCGGAGCGCGGTCGGGGCCGCCCGGCCCTGCCAGGGTGGGGCGGCCTCGCCTGGGCAGTTCGGCGGGCGGAAACGCCGGCCAAGAGGGCGTCGGGGGCGAAAAACGCGCAAGGAAAGGCAGGGGGGGCAGGCGACGCGCGGGGGGAGGACCGGGCGGCCGTAGTAGTGCCTCGACGCGGCCGAGGCTTCCCCCGCGCGATCGACCCTCAAGCCCGTTCCTCCACCGCAGAAAATGGCCGGAACTGCCCGCAGGCGGGGTGGCCGGCCGCCGGGGGCGCCTGGGCAGGCCCCAGCAGGCCGGCACACCTGGGGCCCCACGCCATCCGGCCGCGCGGCGCTCGCGCGGCGGGCCCCGGCGGGCCGCGGGGCGCGATTCGGGAGCGAAATGGAGGGGCGCGTGGGCATCCGCCTCGCTCACCCGCATCATGGAGGTGGAGGCGGCGTTCGAGCGCCGGGCGGCCTGGGCCTTGGGGGCGACGGCCACGACGGGCGCGACGGGGGCGGAGATGGCGAACATGGTCACGAGGTGCGTCTCGGAAGCGAAGGGCCGCTGGAGATCTGGGCCGAGTGGGGGACGGCCGCCCCCATTTTGAGCCCAAAACGTCAGTCGCCGCGCCAGAAGGGCACCGTCCCCGGGCGATTTCTCTGGAACCTTATCCTGGATTTCGCTCAAACCCCCGCTCGCGATGAAGATGTCGTCGCGGCATGTGGCCGCCCAGGCCCGGAAAGCGACGGGACGCAAAAATGGGCTCGATCGGAATTTTTGAATTTCTACGGCCGCAAGCGTGCTTCTCAGTCCCCGCGCCCCGTCCATCCGGCGTCTTCAATGCGCGTGCATGCGTGTGCACGCCTCTTGCGACGCGCCCAGGGTGCTGCACAATGGCTGACCGGGCTCATCAACAATGCCAACATGCAGCCGGCGTGTGCAGTCAGCGCGCACGGGAAGGGCGTGCGTCCGCGACCGTGCGTCCTCTTGGCCGGGGTCGTGCTACATGAGCTGGCAGCACGAGTTGGATTTGCGTGCCTGGCGGTAGAACAGCTGCGACGCCATGGACAGGTCGTGGCTCTTGGCCACGAGGTCGTCCAGGCGCGCACCCCGCTCCAGCACGGACTCGATCGTCTTGTGCAAGATGATCTGCGGGTCAGGAGGGGGCACGGGGAGGTCCGCACCGACACCACAGCATGCCGACATCCACCCAGGCAACCAACGGCCTCCCAAAAGCCCCTCATATACCCGCACACTGACTAAGTCTTCTGCGCTGGCACGATCCCCTCGCGCTGCGCCCCACCCACCTTGGTGTCGTCAAGGTCGCGTTGGATCTTGGTCAGCTGGTCGGCGTTGGCAGGGTCCTGGTACTTGCGAATCGCCTCTTGCAACTGTGGCCGGTGCGAGGGGTCGGCTGACACGCCCGGATTGCGGCTGATGACGGGCAGCCGCAGCTTCAATGTGCAGACTGTCTCGTCCCCTCGCCTGTGCGTCCGCCCCCGCCGTGTCCTCCCGCTGACCGCGCCAGGTGTCCCCGTAAGCCTTGCAGAAACGGTCGATCTCCGCGTTCAGCACGGAGAACGCGGCCCGTGTCGGATAGTCCCTCGTGCACACCGCGATTGCACCTGCGCCCCGGGGAAGGGCACGGGCTCCGGCGTCGGGGGCGGTCTCCTGAGGCTTCTAGAGCGGAGAACACGCAACATGCCCCTTATTCATGTCGTCGGAGACCTCACCCAGCCCGTCTGCGTTGTAGACATGGCAGAGGTACCCCTCGTGCTCCACCGTCTGCCGCTTGCCGGGAGGAGTGCGCTGCACTAGAGTGCGCTGCATGGAAGGAAAGGACGGTCGTCCGGTGGGCACGGGCGCGGCCGAGACTCGCCCGCGCGGCGCGGCCCGCGAGCGCCCGGCTTGCGCGAAGCCGCTTGTGGCGCCGGTGGCTCACCGACACGAACCGAAGCATCTCCTGCACCGACGGCTTTTGGAAGAACCTGGGTGCGAGAGGGCGGCGGGCGATGTCACGGGAAGGCGCGTCGGGAAGGCCAGTGGCGGGATCTGGACTCCAGGGCCGCGGGGCCCATCGCCGGCTCGCCGGAGCCTGCTGCGCCATCACCGCCATCGCTCACCCAAACTCGGAGACATCGCTGGCGAACCCCAGGAACGTCGGCGTAAGCTCCAAGCCGTTCCACTTCAGCACCGCCAGGGCAGTGATCTTCGTCTTGGGCGCGGCCGCCATCCGGCGCCCTCAATGAGTGTAACGGCCGAACGCCGTCAGCCACGCACGAGTTCGCCGGCCCCAGGTGGACGGGAGGGGAGGGGAGAAGCGCGTGTGAATGCAGAGGAGAGAACTTGCGCCCGGTGCTATTGCTCGTCGGTCCGTGTTCGACGTTCGGCGACGGAGAGCGAATGCGAGCGAGCGCAGCCTCGGTGGTGTCTTCATACTCGGCGCGCCAGAAGAGAGGGACGACCGACTCATGCTCTACAGGTAGCAGGACCGCTACCATAACATCCTCTAGCATGTTGTGTTGCAGGCATGCAAGGATGCGAACCCAGAGAAGCGCAGCCAAACTGCCCTGGGCAGCAGCAGCAGCAGCAGCAGCGGTACCAGCAGCAGCCATGTTGGCCTGCCTTGGCTCAATACCATAGCCTCCTGCTCCTGCAACCTCAGCGGCCGACTAGTAAGAACTCGCTCCTCACTTCTTCGCCGGCTTGGCTGGCAGGCCGCCTTCCTTCTTGTACTCCAGCAGCACCGGGTACATGGTCGTGAAGGCCAGGTTGATGTCCTCTCGGGATTTAGCCCCGGTCAGGACCACCTTGCCCGACACAAAGATCAACAACACGACCTGGGGCCACACGCGGCGCTCACCGCCGGTTAAAGATCAAACGCCAGCGGCGGCAGGGCACCGTGGCCCGCGCTGGCACCATCTGTCCCGCGCATCGGGCCCAACCACACCTTTGG
Source organism: Protoeuglena noctilucae (assembly GCA_958009085.1). Taxonomy (NCBI): domain Eukaryota; kingdom Viridiplantae; phylum Chlorophyta; class Pedinophyceae; order Marsupiomonadales; family Marsupiomonadaceae; genus Protoeuglena; species Protoeuglena noctilucae. The sequence continues at coordinate 272,828 of OY253681.1, forward strand.
GAGCTCCAGGCGATAGATGAGCCCCGGGAACAGCTCGGGCTCGTAGTTGGCGAACTCCCCGTGCGCCATCTTGATCCCCTCGAGCCGGATCGGGAAGTTGACGTTCCCGACGCCCACCACGTTCTGCGTAAGCGACAGGGGCGTCTCCGCTGGCCCCCTCGCCACCGCGAGCAGCTCGACAGCACGCGCGTGCCTGCCGGCAGGCGGCTCGCTCATCGCCTCGCTCATCCCAACGCAACGCGCCTGGATCTTGAAGTCCTTGAACTTGACCTTCTTGGCCAGGGCCTGCTGCACGGCCTTGGCGAACTTCTTCGATGCCATCTCCGCGTCCTCCATGCTCTTTGTCCCCGTGCACACCATGTTGCCCGTATGGAAGATGAGGGCCGTGGCCTTCGGGTTGCGGTCCCGCACAATCACCGCCTTGAAGCGCTGCGGGACGGCAGAGCGCGGAGACGTCAAACGTGCATCGGCATTGGGGCTCGGAGCCCGAAATCGGACGCCCGGCGCGCGCGTCTCGCTGGACGGAGCACGCCCTCACCCGTGGATTGTACTCCGCGTTCTTGAGCTTCTTGTAGAGGGCTGCGAGGTCCAGAGACACTTGCAAAGAGCACGTCGCCACGACGTTCTGGATCGTCGGGAGCTCCTGGCCGATGGGGAGGGGCGGAGGACCCTGCGAGCAGCGCTCGCCGTGCGCGTCGGGTGCGTCCGCCGGCTCGCAGCAGCGCACGTTCCAGACCACTCATCGTCGCCGTGGGCCGGAAAACTGCCTCGGGACGCCGGGCCGCCCGCGCAAACGCCGAGGCCATGGTCGCGAGCTGCTTGCCCGGCGCCCTGGGCGGCGAGCGGCTCTGCGCCGCACAGCAAAGACATCTTGGCGCCCAGCGCGCGCTCGCAGAGCAAGGGCCCACCTGCGGCGCCGCGTTGGGAGCCGTGGTCGAGGTGGACGCCATCTCTGCAGCTCCGCCGCGGAGCTCCGCCCGGTTGGGTCTGACGTTCGCAGCCCCCGCTAGTACTGAGACTATCTTCTAGCGCGCCGGTGGCGCAGAAGGGGCACGAGAGCTCTCAGAGGCACACGGGCCTTGGCACCCTCAAGCACGGGCCGTCGATGGCGAGTCTAGCGCCCTCGAGGTCTAGGACGAGGGGCTGACAGCGCCGGTAAGCAAAGGCGTCACCCAAGACGCGCCGCGCCACTTCAAGGGATGCGCGCGGAAGCCTAGCAAGCTTCTTCTCCACTCAGAGATCCTGTTCACGATAGCCACACATCCAAAAGAGGACAGTACATGTGAGGGTACGAAGGAGCGCTGCGGACTGTACAAAGGGGCAGCGCAGTGCACGAAGTCAGGCGCCAGGCGTTTCGCCCGCAGCACGACCTAGTCCCCTGCGCCTGCTGCCAGCCATAGAGTCGTTTTGCGCCCTCGCTTGTCTTGCCTACCCGTGGCTCCCGTCTCCACGTCGATTGCGTCGCGATCGTCCCCTGCCAGCGGCTGAGCAGCTTGCACAGCAGCTCCTGTGCCATGGAAGCGCCCTACGCGGGCCCAGTCGAGCGCGGGCCACGCGCGGAGGACCTGCAGAATGCGGCCCTCGCATGCGAGACCGGTCGCCTGCACCGCCTCGGCCAGGCTGCGATCGTGGGCCTCTCGCAGGGCGCGCATTGCCCCCACCGTGCGTGCGAGCTCGTCTGCGGCCGCGTCGCTCGGGACCATCCACGGCCACCCGCAGATGGGCCTCAGCAGCACGCGGTTCGTCCACCGGTTGGCGTACTTGGCGGCCAGCACCCGGGGATGCCTGGACGTCACCGTAGGTGGGGCCGTCTTGACTTTCTGCTGCTTCCGTTTGGACGCGCGACTGCTCCTGCTCTTGAGCAGCTCCCGGATCGTCCCAGCCGCCGACGTGGCCAGGTCCCACATCTGGACAAGCTGGGCGAGGATCTGTGAGACACGGCACGCGGATGAAAGCGTAAAGCAGTCGGTCGAGAGCAGACTTCCGCAACCATGCATGCCGGGCTGCGTTGGGTTGCGGCAGTTCGCTCCTTGCTCACAGCACAAATTGCGGCTGTGGTGGGCCAGGTGGTGTGTGCTACGACACGCTGCACACCCACCTGGACTCCCGCGGAGAAGACGGCGGCGCCGAGGATGATTTTGGATACGACCTGTCCGTAGAGGAGCTTGGCGTGGTCACTGGCACCCGACTGCTCCATGCGCTGCGCCAGCAGGATGGTGACAAACATGAGGAGCTGGGACAGGGAGCTCAAGGTGTCCACGAGCTGATAGAGACCGGACTCGAGGGTAGGGTACGCGATGCCGAGGCACGTCCCGACCGCGTACACGCCGGCGATGGTGGCCGTGGAGGGGAGGCGCATGGACGCGCCCCTTGCAGCTGCCGCGCCCATGAGCCCCAGGATCACGGTGGACTGGGCCAGCTTGTACACCGCCGCCACCAGGGGCATGTGCTGGACGCGGGCCCACCGCCGCCGCTCCGGCGCACTCGGCACGTCGCCGTCATGCGCCCCCCGGCGGCGCAGCGGTGCCGGGAGTGGCACGAGCACCCCCCTGTCCATGGGCATAGGCACCGACACCGACGGCGGCCCTTGCATCACCCGGTAGGTGGGCTGCACGCGCACGACGACCGGCCCGATCACTCCGTCGAAGAGCACAGAGCACGACTGCACCAGGAAGTCGCCGAATGGAGTGGCCCCGCGCCACGTGCCCAGCGGGCGCCGGAGGCCCACGCCGAAGCCGGACAGCACGGGGATGGGCCACCTGGCATGCCGGGCTTCCGAGGGCGACACCTCGTAGAAGACAACGCGGTCCTGGGGATACGCCGCCAGCTGCGGGCATGGATAGGGCAATCGGGATTGGACAGGGCGAGAGGGGGGGACTGTGTTTGAGACGCAGCGTTCCTGGCACAGTCTGTATGAGCCATGGAATGGGTCGTACTCTGTACAAAGCTGGTGCAGAAGCATACATGTCTGGCAGGCATGGCCAGGGCACCTGGAGGATGAGGATGAGGAGCGTCCCGATGAAGACGACGGGGAGGGCCAGGGCTGCGAGGACCACGAAGGCCACGAGCAGGGCTGCCCACGTGCGCAGCGCGAGGAGGCTCCCGGCCGCCTGACACGACACGGGCAGCGTGAGCAAGGCCAGAAACAGCTCCGGCCGAGGCCATAACAGCGGCTCGGGGGCCTCCCGCCGACGCTCGCGAGAGGCGGTGGCAGCAGCCGACGCGTCGCGCCCCCACGGGCTGCGGCGGTGCATGAGACGGTACAAGAGCTGCAGGCGACGGACCTCCACAGCGGTGGGGGGATCCAGGGCGGGGCTGGAAGCCTCCTTGGGAGCGTCTGCACCACGGCCGTCACTCCCGGGGTTGGACTCGCCGCCAGTCCCCGCGGGTGGCGCCGGGTGCACATCGAGCGTCGCCGTGCCCGTCTGAACCTCCGCTGCCGACACGCGGGGACGGATGGAGCGGATGTAGCGGAGGGAGCGGAGCCTTTCGGCCGCGAGGCGCAGGGCCCGGCGGTTGAGTGCGCTGCGCAGTGCCTGCTCTGTGCGTGAGAAGACGCCCGAGGGAGTGTCTTAGCGGGCTATGAGGAATACGAGGAGGTGGAGCGCGCATGCCCCAGAGCCGAGCACGAACACCCAGAACAGCTGCCGCGCCGCGGTGATGGTGGCGTCCAGCTGCGCTTGCTGCTGCGCGGCGGACGGGGCGGAGTTGTCCGAGAGGAGGCGGCGCCTGCAGGTGCGACGAGGCGATGGGGACCCTCACATTCATGACGTCGCTGGGTCACCTGTAGTCACCTTACATATGGGTCATGGCGTTAGTCACCGAGACATGTCAGCCGTATCAACTGATTGCGGATAGCCCTGCTGCGGATAGGGCTCACCCGGTGGCTCCTGAGGCTGTGCCTGGGGCAGGGCCACGAAAGAGGCTGTCCGTGGGGGCCGGCCAGGAGAAGTTGAAGATGTCGCCAGCGGCATTGGTGAAGTCCGATACGACCTGGCTGACGATGGGCGGAAGCAGGCTCTGGGAACCACCTATGATTTGGATTGTCCTGGGGGTGCAGGCAGCAGGTCCATGCGGTCAGATGTGCGGTAGGGGAGCACAGCTAAGCAGCGGCCGCGTCACATGTCATGGGGCTGACTCACCCCGCGAGGGCGAGCGCGTGCGCCCCTGCCGCAGCGCCCACAGCCGCGGTGGCGACACCGGAGGAGGACCCCTGCGCGCCCAGTGTCACGGCGACGAGGGATGTAGCCGACGCAGCGGCCGCCGACGCCACCGGCGCTGCCGCAGCCGTCCCCGCCACGCCCGAACCCAGCGCGGCGCCCGAAACCTGCGGAGGCGCAAGTTGATGTCACGCTCGGACCCAGACACCTTGAACATGGCACATCACCAGTTGCATACAACGCCCGTGGGTTACCTGGGGGACGTGGCACATGACCGCCACGGGTGCAGACTCGACCGACGCGTTGCCGTAATAATCCACGAACGCCCCGGGTTTCACGTGCACCGTCACGACCGCATCGGCCTCGCTGGCCGTCACCGCCACGGTGCCCTCCCCCGCCCTGGCGTCGAGCACCACGGTGGCCTGCCCCCCGGGGCCCTCCACGGCGACCGCGTCCGTCAGCGGGCCCACTGACACGACGGGCACGCCGATGTCCAGGCTCAGCGTACTTGTGCCCCCGCATGGGAAGACTCGGAACGCTTTGGGCACGAGCACCGGCCTGGGACTCGCAGACGAGGTGTGCAGGGCCAAAGACGAGGTAGCAGTGCCGGAGACGGGGACGAGCGATGGCAGCGAGGGGCTGGGGCGACAGGTGAAGGTGCCACGGAAGCCGGGGCTGACGGAGAGGGCCACCGTGAGCACGGTCGCCGACCAGGAAGCGAGGGTCTGTGAGACGAAGCCGCCTCCGCCGAACACTTGCAAGACGTCCACGGCGTCGGAGCGGAGCTGAGAGAGGGCCTCGGCCGGCAAGGGAGCTGCCAGTGTCAGGCGCAGCACGATGCCTGTTGGCAGCACGTCCACGGGACTGGACGCGTGCAGGGATGCGCAGGGGTCGACTGGCGCGAAGGAGCCGTCGGGAGAGGGCGAGAGGGCCTGCGAAGATGCAGGTGAAGGTGGCGCATACGCTTGCGCAGCTGCGGCATTTCACTTGCAGCTGGTCCCACGCTTGTGAAGCTTGCCTGTTGCACCTCCAAGTAGGCGATCAGGCCGGCCAGGTCAGACTGGGAGACTTGCCCGCAGAGCACGTCTCCACGGGTCAGCAACCAGGCGTCGTCGTGCAGAAGCGGTGGCAGGGATGGCAGGGTGCCACCCCCATCTTGAGAGGGTGGGGAGTTTGAAGGCGTGGGAGTCCCGCTTGGCGTGGATGGGGAAGGTGAGGGAGAGGATTGCGTCGGGGGCAGAAAAGTGGGAAGGTGGAGACCAGGGCTTGGCGTGGATGGGGAAGAAGTGGGAGAGGATTGCGTCGGAGGCTGAAGAGTGGGGAGGTTGATGAGCGGAGGTGGGAAGTCGGTGGGTGGCCCTGTGGTGGGTGACGGCGCTGTGGCGGGTGGCGGCCCGTTGATGGGTGGCAGGGTGACGGGTGGTACTAGAGTTGGCGGACTGGACGGCGGGGGGCCAGATGTGCTCGAGGGTGGAGAGGCTGAGGTGGGAGAAGTCGGCGTGATGGGGAGGGGTGGCAGGGGCAGCGTCGGTGTCGGGGTGCTCGGGAGGACGTCAACAGGCAGGACTGGCGTGGGCTGGCTGGGCGCAGGAGCCGGCGAAGTGGCGGTCGCGGTGGGAGCGGGCTTGGGGCTTGCCGTTGGCAAGCTGAGACAGAGGGTCGGGTCCTGGAGGCACGAGGCCAGACGCCGAGCGGACGACCTCTGCGGGCGGGAATGTGCGGCGTGGGGGAGGCCGTTAGGCGCGCGATGCAGGCGCACAAGATAGCATGACATAACTGCAGAGTTTCATCCGCAGCACATAACTGCAGCGTTTCATCCGCAGCACCGCGCGATATTCACCGCGAGAAGCGAGGGCGGGGGGTCGTGCACGCATGACGAAGGCGGTGCTGCCGCGACCGATTGGCGCGCCAGAGCAGGGAATATTGCCTCCCCATGCACCCCTACCAACGTAGTGACACTCAGCAGGGTAACGAGCGCCAGCGACGGCATGATTGAGCTTGGCGACAAGGGTGCAGGTGGAGGCCTAGGGCGAAGCGAGCGCCTCGTATCGGCCGCCGCGCGAGTGGCAGCAGCCATCGAAGCATTGAGCTTAATAGGCAATGCCTTTTTCATCGGCGTTAACGGCTCTCGGACGCCAGGCGGCCTCCCAACATTCCTCGACATGCCAACGAACTACTGTTGCATCCAATGGCTGGATTTTATTGCCGAGGTTACTAGCGCACAGCAGTTTGTCGTCTCTTTAGGGACTCTATCGACTTCAGGAGGGACGCCGAGGTTGCTGTGCTGCACAGGGCAAAGTTGGGCTCCTAACTCATTTCTAGCGTCTCAGGTCCCCATTGCTTAACAGTCTCTGCTTCCCACGTCTCCCGACCTCTCGCACGCCTCTCATCGCCCCTTCACTGACTTGCTTCACGCTTGCAACCTCACCCTTGTTGACTGCCTCTCCGCCCTCCTGCATGGGGGGCGGTGGGGCCACACGCAGGCTCGCCCACCGCATCGCCGCCGCGCCTTCCACGCCCTGGACTGTGATGTCCCTCCTGGTCGCTCCCGGTACCCCCAGCGTACGGTCACCACATTGCTGCAATAACCTGGCATCATTCCTGGGCTCGGGGACAGGGTGTGTGGCTCGTGCATGCCACGGAGCGACCCACACGCCCGCGTTTGCAAAACCCCGCGCAGCCTGTCGAAAATGACACCCTCTCTTGGCAAGCGCAGTTCTGTCTTTGTGTCAAGGCCGACGTGGCCCATCAGGGACGGCGGCCCGTGGGCCCCCGCGCGGCCTTCCCGCCCTTCCCTTGGCGCTTGGGCGGGTGTGGTCCCCCGGGCTCAGGCGCGGCCCCTGAGCGGCGGCGTCCCTCTGACATTGGACGAATTCGAAGTTGACGTTGCTGGAGACGAGGCGGGAACGAGTTTCACCCCCGCGATCGACCGCTGGGGTCCGTCAGGCATGGAGCGGCAAACGGACGCCGAGGGCGTCCCGTGGGCGACCGGAAACCCCGCCGTCTTCTCCTACGACAAGCTGGTTGCAGGGGAACTCCGGTACCGCTACGGTGAGCTCCGCTGGGCTCGCGCTCGGCGCTGTAAGCAGCCTTCGTCCTCCGGCTGCCTCCAGCAGGGCCTCTCTTCGCCGCCGCAGACCGTTTCCTGGCGTGTGTGCGCCTGAAAGACGGCTCGGAGGTCCACGTGCACTGCCCCAACACGGGTCCCATGGTCGGCTTGGTGGGGACCCGCGCAGACAGGCGCATCACGTTGCCGACGGGGGACGTCAAGACCGTCAGGGCGCAGGCGAGTGATCGGGGACTTGCTCCGACGCATTCGCCGCATCCACACATTACATCTTACGCTGTCCTCCCCCGTGTGCAGGTGTCGGAAGGGGCGCAGGTGCTGATGAGCGACGCGGGGCCCGCCTCGCGCCGCAAGTGCCGCTTCTCCCTCGAGTGGATGCGCCCCGCGGCGTCGCGGGAGTGGGTGGGCGTGCACTCGGCCAACGCCAACCCCATCGCGCACGCGCTCTTGACACGCGGCCTTGTGCCTGGTCTGGAAGACCCCACATCAGTGCAGCGGGAGGTGCCCATCAAGCCGGGGACGCGCGTGGACTTCCAAATCGTGCACAAGAGGGGCGCGACGGCCGCGTCGACGTTCCTCGAGGTGAAGAGCGTGACGCTGGCGGTGGAGGCGCGGGACCTGGTGCAACGGGGCGGGGCGGAGGGGTCCCTGGGGATGAGGGACGAGTCTCGGGTGGCCCTGTTCCCGGACACGGTGTCCGACCGGGCGCTGCGGCACGTTCAGGACCTCCACGAGATCGTGCTGCACCGCCGGGACAGCCGAGGCGTGGTGCTGTTTGTCATCCAGAGGGGCGACTGCGAGGCGTTCGCGCCCAGCTGGGAGCACGACCCGACGTACAGCGCCGTGCTGAGCCGGGCCGTGCGGGCGGGGATGCCGGCGCTGGCGGCGCGGTGCCGGCTGACCCGCGACCCGACGCGGGCCAAGGAGGAGGGGCGGGGGTACCAAGTGGAGTTCTCCGGGCTGGTGCCGGTGGATACGAGCTTGGGGCAGTGCGGGAGCGAGGAGATGGCCAAGGTGGGTCGCACCGTGGTGCGCTTGTGTTGGATGCTGGAGTTGCGGTGAGCTGGTCACCGACCGCTGACTGTGACGTCTGTGCAGATCGACAAGGTGCTCGGGAGGCGGCTGACGGCGGCGAGTAAGAAGCGGAAAGGCGACGAAGGTAAGTAGTTTGGCTGCTGGTGGTCAGTCACACTTGCGTCTTTCTTCAAATCCCACGCCCACTCGAAATGCCGCGCGTTCACACAGGTGCGGACGAGGAGGGCTTGGCCAGGGCAGTGGCCCGCAAAAAGGCGACGGGGTACAACTTATTCCTCAAGGAGACTCGGGGCATTGTGAAGGAGCAGGCGAGCGTGGCTGCAACGCGGGGCTGCAAGCACGCACAGCGTGAACAGGGCCAGGAGTGGCTGCAACCTTAGCCCGCTCCTTTGCGCAGAACCCGTCATTCCGGTGGCCGGACATCACGAAAGAGGTGGCAAGCAGGTGGCGCAGCATGGATGCAGCGGAGCGGGACGCGTGGAACGCCCGTGCAGCGGTGAGCATAGCGAAAGGGGCGCTGCGATTGGTTACGCGATGCAGCCGGATGGTGCGGAGAAGGACGCGCGTCCCGATCTCGAATGCAAGCAGGACATCCGGAGCGGAGGGGAGTCGTGACGAAGCTGTGCAGAGTTCCTGCCGCGCGGGCGAGGCTCTCAGAGACTTCTTCGTCCCGCTGTCAGTCCGGATTTGCGCCTCATGCCTTGGTTCGCGCAGCCGGCCGCTGCCCAGGAGGCGGCGCCTGCGAGCAGCGCAAGTCTCGCGATTCCAATCTTACTCAGCGGCCCTCGCTGCCCCCGCTGTGTCAAACGTGTTCCTAGCGTCCGCTCCCGCGACGCTGTCGCGATCCCCACCTTGCCCGTGGCTGGCGCCCCTGAGGGTGGCGGCGTAGGTGCTGGCGGCTCCATCTTAAGCTTCGAAGTAGTCTCGTGCAAACCCTTCCGTCCGATGTTCTTCGGCGCCGCGGAGATGTACTCCCGGGTCGTCTCTGTCGTCGTGAACCCCCGCATCGTCGTGAGGTGGTCGCTGGCCGCCCGCCTCGCCATCCGACGGTTTAGCATGCGCGCTTTCGAGAAAAGGGCCTCCGCGTCCCGCACTGCGAGGGGCGCCCGAGGAGAGACGCTCGTCGGGAGCGGTGGGGAGCGCCGATAGCGCACACTGGCAGGGCGGCTGACGGGGGACGCGAGCAAGTGGCGTGCTGCATCGCACCTGTGCTGGTGATGGCCTTGGAGCTCGCCTCGTACTCTGACCCCAGTCGCTCCCTCTCCTGCTTCTTGCCATCCAGGTGCTGCGAAGCAGGCAGACAGCCCGACCTCATGTTGTGAGCACACCGTGCGTGCTTCCACTGCCAAGGCCCCGACCGGCCCCGCCCGCACCTCAGATACCGTCTTGAGCTTTTGATGAAACATGCCGATCTCCTTATCGATCCCCTCGATCTCCCGCCGGTCGTCGGCAATCTGCTTCTCCGCCGACGCCTTGCGCTGTGCAAGCTGGCTCATCATCTTGTCCAACCCGTTGATCGCCCTGCAAGCAGATTCAGCCAGCACTGGTTCACCCACGTTTGGACGCAAAAGGGACGAGGGCGGGACGGCGCGCGGGGCCGGCGTCGCCTCGCCTTTCGATGAATTTCGGGTCCTGCCTCATGATCTCCTGGATAGACATCTTCTTCATCGCGTTCATCGTCTCGCCCAGCTCCTCCAACTCCGCGCGGGTCTTATCGTCCGGCTGTGCTGGCGCCTGGGGGCAGGAGGACCGAACAGCGTCGTGCATGTTGCGAGCCCTCCGCTTGCGCTGGCTCCTCGGGAGCGTCGGACGATACCGTTGCCGCATTCTTAGCATTTGAAGTCAACTCGCGGGATGCACAGCGACCACAGCGAGGCGTGCCTCGACTAGCATGCCGTTGCGGAGGCGACGCTCAAGCTTTGCTCGCCCACCTCGGGTGCCGGGGCAGGCGGTGCCGCCTTGGGTGGCTCGGGCTTGGCCTCCTTGGGCGACATGATTTACGACGGGGCAGCCGCGGTCGTGCGATGCACAGGCCAGAGTTTGAACAACTAGACGGTGTGGTCGTGAAGTCAGTTGGCAGTAGTTTCTACCAGACGCGGATGAGGCGTCGCGATGCTCCAGTAACTGAGCCCGGCGTGCACGTTTGGCAGCCCAATGAGCTGCACAGGCCTGCTCTGGCATGGGCAGACGCAAGACGCCGTGAACACTGTACTCCATGCGCCAGAGACTCGGCCACGCACTTCCCTCGCTCCTGATAGCTTCAGCTGGCACCGGGGAGCACTGCGCGTGTTCGGGTCGACGACGCTATCTGGTCAGGCCAGGATTTCTCAGATTTTTCACAAAGCAGAGGGCAACACGGCGCGCTCCCGACCGCCTGTGATTCAGAGTCACTCGCCTCGCCCCGCCTGCGGGCGGGGAGGCGGTTCCAGCGGTTGGCACGATGAGCGCGAGGCGCAGGTGCGCGGCCGCTCCCCTGGCCCGGCGGAACCCGCGATGCAGGCCGGCCCGCAACGGAACGGTCCATCGCCCCCTCTCCTTTGATCGCAGCGCTGGTCCCGTCACGCACACCGACCAGGCGATCCTCAGGTACCTCAAAGAGGTCAAGAGTGGGGACCCTGACTTTGCGGATGTCATTCAAGCCTTGGAACGGACTCTGGACGTCAAAAAGAAAGAGCGCGGTGAGCACCATGCCGCGCATCGGCCCCGTCGCTGCCGCCTCGGGCCTCTCCCCGAGTCTAGACGCCCTCACGCCCTGGTCCGGCCTACGCAAACCGCCCTGCCGCGTCCTCGGTCCGCAGATATGGCCGCGTTCGCATCCTTCCACGTTAAGGATGGCAAGCGCCCCGTGTTCCACAACATTCTGTCCTTTCGCGAGGGGCCCGAGCCGCAGCGCTACGTCGACAGCTTCGGCCGCCTCTGCCGATGGGTGGACGGCTGCATTGAGCTCTACCGTTACGAGCTGAGCCGCGTCCTTTATCCCATCATGGTGTTCACCTACCTGCGGCTCATACAGAGGGAGGAGAAGCCGTCCGAAGCGGCTGCAGCGCGGCTTCTGGAGGACCACCGCCACCGGTTCCGGGAAGTCGCGGGCAAAGCCTGCGTCAGGTGCGCGCTCGATGGATCTACATGCGGTTGCGTTCCCAGGATGTGGGGCGCGCGTTGGCCCGAACGGGGCGCTTGCTTTGCCGGGACGGGATGCACCTGCCCGCGCTGCGGACTCCTTCCGCCTGTTCGTCCCGCAGGCGCAACCAGGAGATGCGCTTTCTCGAGGGCATTGCGTCGGCCAAGCAGCTGCAGACCCCCGCGGCCGCCAAGCTGGTCGAGGCGACGTACTCGCTCACCATGTGCGAGTTCACGCGCGACTTGCTGTTCACGTTCCTCCAGGGGTCGAAAATGCCGCTGATCCTCGCCATCGTCGTCGAGAACCTGCGCATCCACGTCGAGGGGCGCCCGCCCATGCAGGTGCGTGTGTGTGCAGTGGCAGCACGCTGCAAGGGTCCAGCAATGCGGGGAGCTGTTTTCAGGGCTTTGTATCGTATGATGCAAGCATACGAGCGCACGCTGCGATGCTAGTCGGCGAGAGTCATTGCATATTGGAGCCGTGGCGTGAGCGCGCAGGTAGTGGACGATCCTGACATCGACCTCCCCGTGGGCAGCGGTGCGGGCAACGGGACCGCGGAGGACGTGACGAACGACCGGGAGGTGCATCTGGGTCGCGTGCAGCAGAATTGGGAGGCGCGGATGGACGAGGAGCAGAAGCGGTTGAAGGCAGAGGTGAGCAAGTCGCCCTGACACACAGCCAAGGTGTATGCCGCATGGTGTGCGCCGCACAGTCGGATCACGGGTGTCGTGTGGCTCCCCGCTGCAGTTCAAGCGCAAGATGGACGAGTATAACAAGCTGAAGAAGTCGGACCCATCCGCACAACCGCCCAAGGTGGGTGTGCATGGCAGCAGTAGTGCACCTTGGCGCACCACGATCGGGTGTCCTTCCAGGATGTCACCCGTGCCTGCACGAGTGCCTTTTGGATGGACTCAGACAATCTGCGGGCTCTGTCCAGCACGTGCATGCCACGGCACTGCACGTGGCGATCTGGCACTCCTGTCGCCCTCCGTGCTCTGTGTTCAGGAGCCCCAGGTGGTCCCGGTGTTCCCGGGCGCGGTGAAGCCCAAGGAGCCAAGCGAGGTCCTCAAGGCGATTCTGGACGGGGTAAACCCTGCACACGAGGCGGAGGTGCTGGCCGCGATGCGAGCGCGGGCGCTGCCCGACGCCACGCACCTCCCGTCGTGCTGCTTCTTCACTTTCGTCAACACGGCGTTCGGGCTCACGTGCGCGACGTCGACCAAGGGAGCCACGATGGTCGCGGGGGGCTTTGAGGACTCGTCCAGTGAGTGTGTGACACACACGCCTGCCCTCCCGACCCTTTGTGTCCATGCCTCCATGCCCATCTTCTCTCATCCCAAGTGCTAGCGCCGCTAGTCAACGCGCACACCTTATTCATCGTTTCTGCCCACCGCAGCCCGGCTCTACGATCTGAAGGACGGGGCAGAGGGGTTGTCGGAGGCAGCACGCACAGCAGGGCTCTCGGGCACGCAGCCTGCGGCGGTGATGCGGGGTCACACGGGGCCCGTGTACGGCGTGGACTTCAGCCCGGATGGGAGTTTGTTGGTCAGCGGGAGCGCGGACGGGACGGCGCGCATATGGACGACGGAGCTCAAGTGCTGCGCCGCCACGTACCAGGCAAGGGCTGGCTGCATGACGACTGACATCCTTTTGCCGATGTATAGAGAAGTCGCCTCTCTCAGTTGGCACGCCTCTCTCAACATGGCTTGCGTGCTTTCCACAACGCGCTGCGGACCCGCCGCTACCCCGCAGCAGCACATGTTCCCCATCTGGGACGTGGCCTTCGCGCCATTTGGCTACTTCTTCGCCACCGGCGGCGCCGACACGACCTGCCAGGTGTTCACGACAGACCGCAAGTATCCAGTGCGTATCATGGTGGGCCACCAGTCCGACGTCGACTGCGTCTGCTGGCACCCGAATTGCACGCTGATCGCCACGGGGTCCAGCGACCGCACCGTGCGGCTCTGGGACCTCAACAGCGGCCTTTGCGTGCGCGTCTTGTCAGGTGACCCAACTGCACCCCTGCACTCGATGGCGCTTCGTCTGCCGCCCATGCGGGGCGCGCGTTGGTGCTGCACGCGCTCGGATGATGAATGGGCCTGTTAAGGGTCGCTTTGCGGGTGCCCGCATCAGTTCCGCAAGGCTGGCCCCTGACCTTGTCTGCAGGGATGCGGGAGGCGGCGACGTCGCTCGCTGTCAGCCCCGACGGTGCGACGATCGCGGCGGGGAGCGAGGACGGGTCGGTGCGGGTGTGGGACATCGGCAAGGCGCAGCAGATGGCGTGCTTGGTGGGACACCAGGTGAGCAGGGGTGCGACCTGTCGTGAGTAGTCTTGCATTTGGCCACCGTGCCTATGGCCTCTCCCACCCTGGGCAGCTCGCAGCGAGCCGTGTATTCGGTTGGATCCTACATTTCTGACGGTGTTTGCTGTGCGTCTGCTGTGTCTGGTCCATTCTGCAAAGCCCGTCACATGTGCTGGCCACGTCGTTGTTTCACAGGGCCCCGTGTGGTCTTTGGCGCATTCCGAGGGGGAGGGCAGGCTGCTGTGTTCGGGGAGCGCCGACTGCACCGTCAAGATATGGCAGAACCCCGCGTTCGGGGAGCTGCGGGCCGAGCAGGGGGTGAGACGCCGAGCGTGTCGCTTCGTGTTTGCTGGGCACGCGCGTTTCGACACGATTCGCTGAAGCGCAGCGGCGATGTGTTATTCCGCAGCAGAGCGAGGAGCAGGCGGACAAGCGGCGCAAGAAGGAGGCCAATTACCTCCTGCGCACGTGGCAGACCAAGAGCACGCACGTCTATCACCTCAACTTCACGTGGAGCAACCTCCTGCTGGGTGCCGGGGCACTGACACTGCCCCATTACGCTTTGTAAGTGACCGCGGTCCTTGCGGCGACGGCATGCGCGTGTCTAGGCCGCAGAGATGTCGGCGAGTGCTCTTGCGCTGCATGTGCACGGGCCAGGGACGCTTTGGGAAGATCCGAATGTTTGACTGGCCCCTTGAATGCTCGAAAGGGACCTGTGTCTGCATTGGTCGGACTGCCGGGCCGTTTCTTGCGGAGCGCAGCGGGGGTGCAGCCAGTTCCGACCGGTCCGAACCAGGCGCGCAGAGCTCGTTGGCGCGATGTGCGGCGATTGTTCGAGCAGTTTGGCTTGTTGGTGTGACTTCTCTGCAGGCGGCGTCGCGTGGACGGGGCGATTTCCCGCACTTGGTCCCCGTTCTGCAGCGGACCCGGACGTCCTCGGGGCTTTTGAGCGGTCCTGCATTCGTAAACGCGAATAAAGTGTGCATTGAAGGCCTGCGTGCGTCCCGCTCGCGTCGGTGCGCGCCCCCGCGCGTTCCCAGGTGCTCCCATGGCCGGCGAGGGCGCGGAGGCGGGGCAGCAGGGCCAGGGAGATGGCATAAATGGTCACGGTAAGCATATTGCGCGACATCGGCCAAGGGGCTCCTCCCCCGAGCGGTGGTGCTGGTGCTGGTGTCGCCAGTGCATCGGCTTACTTACTTCTCAGGCCTCCCTCGCTCGCAGGAACTGACAGGTCCCCCCGGCCGCTGGTGCCATGGCGCGTCCAGGTCTGGGCACTTGCGTGCAAGAGCGCCGTCTACGAGCGTCGGCGGTGGAGGGTCAACCTCAACATCGTGCTGGTCCCCCTGGTCGTCTGCGTCATCCTCTATGTCCTCCAGCGAGCCATCAACTCGCAGATCGTCAACGACCCGCTGAACAAGGTGCGGCGCTGGCACGCAGTGTTGAAGCCTGGCGATGCGGGCTGGACATCGTGACCCCTCCAAATCACGGGCAGCGATGTCCCCACTTGTACCGCAGTGCGGCTGCAAATGCCTCCGCTGCTGCGAGTGGGTGCCAACCGGGGGCCTTTACGCGGCAGCACCGCTGCTGGGCGGATGGCATTGGGAATGCCGCGACGCGACGGACGCAAATCCGTGCTCGCCCTTTGCCGAGGTGAGACCTGGCCCCACGAGAAGCCCCGTCGCCCTGCCTCCCGCACATGCCGCGCTACGCTAAGCTCCCAAGACCCATTAACCGCAGTGTGAGAGGCACGACGAGAGCGTGTGTGGCATTAGCTTCTCGACGCCCGCTCAGGCGACGTTCTGCGCCATCACTCACCCGCCCACCTGGCCCGCGCTGCTCCCCTTCCCGATCCCCGCGTATCGCGACGAGAAGCTTTCGGGCCCCGACGGCGTGGTGGGCCAGGATCCCCCCGGCCTGCCCCGCGACGTCGCAGTGCTGATGCACGCTGGGGACGACCCCGAGCTCTCCGCCCGGCTGGCGGGCAACTCCCTGCAGAGGACCTTTACGGGGGAGCTCGTCGCTGCCGGGGTGAGGAATCAGAGCTTGGCTGTTCGCCTGCGCAATCGCACAGCGGGGACTTGACCACCTGCGCTCATGCTGTCCCTTGTACCACAGCGCTGAGTCTGAATCATAAGCTGCGCTCTGCTGACACGTCCTGTTACTGAAATGTTTCCGTTATCCACGCAGCTGTTGGACCCGGGCCTGTCCGGCGCATCGTTCCCCGGCCTGAGCTCCAACAGCAGCTCCCTGAGTGCCTTCGGGAGCCTCAGCTTCGACGTCGCCTTCGCCCAGGACACCCTGCAGCTCTCGCGCGCGCTGTCGTACGTCGTTCTCGGCACGGCTGCCGACTCGTCGCCGACGCTGCTGGTCGAGCCGGGGCTGCTGCCGGACGCGCAGACGACCAGCGCCTCCAACCACTTCCTCGCCACGCAAGCGCAGCTCCCGCAGCCGAGACCCCTGTACGTCGTGCAGGAGGGGACGTGCGCACCCGTGCCCACCGCTGCGGCGATCGCCACGCCGCAGGCCGGGCGAGTGCTGCTGCTCGCTCCCTGCCGCGGCCGACTTGGGCTGACATGCAGAGCGGCGCTGCGCCGCGGCCTGTGTCTGAGTGAGAAATGGTGACGATAAGAATGTTTGTATGTAACAACATCCGCAGGTTCGTGAGCCGGGAGTGCGCGGGGGTGGCGTTGGAGCCGGCGGGCGACGGCGAGACCATAAGCCGCCAGGTCTACTGCGGGTGGCTGCGGTCCGACTGCATCTTCATCGCCGGGAGCGACCCTCCGAAGACGGTGGAGGTCATGAAGGTCCCTTCGTCCCTCAACACCCGCGACCGTGCGCCGGATCTGATCCGAGAGTTCCCCAGCGCGCTCTTCGATTGGAGAGACACCACGACCGCGCCAGAGCCGAAGCTCAACGTCGCCATCCACGTCAACAACACCCAGGTGCGTTCCAAGCATCCGCGCGTCGCACAGAGTGACGAGACTGCTGATGAGAGTGATGCTTGGTGCGTGATGACGTCCCTTGCTGCGCCTGCTGTGTCTGCAGATCCAGAAGATCGTCGACGGGCAGAACTACGCGGGCAAGGTACCCTACAGCGTCGAGCGATGGAACCGGGCCATCAACATGGCCACCAACGCACTCCTGCAGGAGGTGAGTGAGGGCTGTGAGTGTCGCCTGTACCGACGAGTACTGGTTTATGGCTGAGTACATTCGCCACTCGGGCAGCGTGCAGTGTTGCTGTTTGACGTTTTGCGACAAGACCACCCTCTTGTGTACACGTGCCACCGTCACGCTGAGCCTGCACTCACCGCCCTGTGCCTGCCCCCTTGCTTGGCACGCAGGTGCAGCCGGGGTCGATCATTCGGCTCGAGGGCGTGCGTGACTTCCCCAAAGAGTCCACGGGTCTGGCCCTGGATCTGTCAGGGCTTGTCGGTGTGTTGTTCTATCTATGGATCCTGCAGCTGCTCATCCCCTCGTGCCTGTATGCGCTGGTGAGACGATGACACATGATAGGGCACCACAAACGCAAGACGAGTGCCAAGCTAGCTAGAGTCAAAGACCGCACCGTTGTCCCAGCATGTTCGCCTCGCCGTGGCAGGTTGGCAATCACAGCCCGCACTCTCGTCACATAACCACCACCTCACCTCACTGTAGGTGGGCGAGAAGGAGCGCAACCTCCGCGTCATCATGAAGCTTCACGGACTTCGCGACTCGGCCTACTATACTGCCAGCTATCTGTGGTACCTGGGGCTCTACGGCGTCTATGTGACCGTGTTCAGGTGAGCAACACGAGCAGACGCACGGGGCCAATGCCTGCCGAACAGTCATATATTCGCACCCTCGCCTGCCTCGCCCTGTCAGCTCGCCCCACCCGTCGCCTAACATCACTTGCTGCCCTTGCCGCCCTCCCCGCAGCGTGTCGGGGCACTTGCTGGGTCTGAGCATCTTCAACAAGACCCAAGGCACCCTCCTCGCGCTCACCCTCTTCGTCTGGGGCAACCTCATGGTGACGGCCGCAGCACGATGCCCCAACGTGCTTTGGTCTGAGCAACGCCACGCAGCACGTTCGCTCCCGTTAGCTCCTCGCGCTGCAAAACACAAGGCCGCTTGAGACATGCTATCCCATCCGGGTCCCCTGCGCAATGCAGCGTGGCAAGCATAAAGCGTAGACCGATGTTTGTAACCGATGTCCCCCACCCCACCCGCCCCCCGCAGGTGGCGTGGAGCTCCTTCATGGCGGCCCTCGCCCAGAACGCCACGTCCTCGGTGCTGGCTTTCCTCGTTTGGCTCTTCGCCTCGGCATTCGTGGCCGACTCTGTGCTGCAGCACTACATGCAGGCGAGGGTGTGACCCTGGGGTGCAGGAGATGCCAGGATGCCGTGGTTGATGAGCATATCAGTGCAGATGTGCGGATTACATGGTTTGCAAGTCTTGTGGTCGCCTGCAACTACCACACCCCCGCATGGCCGCTCCGCACCCCACGCAACCCTCAGACACTCAGCTAGCCATCGCTCGACAACAACAGCTCACTGCGCTCGACTCGCTTTCTTCCAACGACGTAGGAGGGCCCCCTGTGGGTCTCCCGCCTGCTGGAGCTGCACCCCAGCTTCGGCCTGTACCGCGTGTTGTGGGAGGCAGCGCAGTATTCCTTCCTTGGGGATTACACCAACAGCTTCGGCCTCACGTTTGCCAAGACCAGGGACCCCGGGTGCGACTACTGGTACGTCATCATCGTCTGGGTCGTCGAGTGGGCGGCGTTTCTGGCACTGGCGTGGTACATCGACCAGGTGGGTTGGGAGTGGGGGTGTATGGGACACTGGGAGTGGGAATGGATGGTGGCGATTCGTACCAGTGTCACTTCGTGGTATATCCACAGGCAATCCATCATAGGTATGCATGTGTGGCATAGATAGTCTACATGCATGCGTGTCTTGAGAAAGGTACATGCATCTCACGCACACACACAGGTGTCGAGCATGGGAACGGGCGCAGCCAAGCATCCGCTCTTCTTCCTGGGATTCAAACGAGGCGACAGGGGCGCAGCAGGGACCGCGGGGCTCAAGGGATGGCTCGCGAGGTGAGCGCTAGTGCACTGCACGACGCCGGGGATGCCACAGCACGTTGGCTCGCAGCACGAGGCCGGACATCCGCGCACGCCACAGCTGCAGCGCAGTTCATCAGCGTCAACACTGCATCACTTATTGTCACCCTTTCAAATCGTCGCTCGCTTGCAGGATGCGTTCGGGCAAGGGCGGTGCGCCGAGTGCTGGCTCTGCGGCGCGGCAGGGTGGACACCTGGCAGCCCTGGGCGCACCCATGGCGCGCGTCACGTCTCAGGGCGCCACGGCAATGGGATCTGCGGGCAGCGCGACGCCTTCGGACATGACAGCAATCAGCGACAGCCGGGTGCAGCGACGGTCGCGGCGGGTGGATGAGGAGCGGCCGCCCGCCAAGCGACAGCCGGCGCGCGAGCCGGGGCACATGATCCTGGGGGGGCGGCGCCGGACCACCTACCTGACGGCAGAGGTGAGGGCGTGTGGGTGTGGGTGAGCGCGTGTGGGTGTGGGTGAGGGCGTGTGAGATAAGGTGAGCGCCTGTGGTTGTGGGTGTTGCAGCACCACACTATCAGTAGTAAGTAACTATTGCTTCGTGTTTTGAATCCATACTTGCAGGTGTTGGAGGCGATCGAGAGGGACCTGGTGACGGCCGAGGACGGGGCTGACCGCGGCCCTCGGTTCGCGACGGTAGGGCCCTGGAGGACGCCTTCCAGTGCCGACATGGCCAGGATCGTCAGGTGACCATGGAAGGGGTTGGGTGGTAGATGGAGAGGTGACTCAGCACATGGGAAACGTGATATGTCTTCGGCCGACCATCGCTCTCACAACAGCACGTTTTCAGTCCCCCACCCTTCCTGACCCATCGTCCCTGCCTTCGTTGCAGGGAGCTGCGAGAGGAGGTGCGGCGCGACCCGGAGGCGCTGCTGGGCGGCAGGAGGGCATCAGAGGCATACAGCGACGTGCCACTCGAAGACGGCAACGCCAATGGCAACGCGAATGGTAATGGCAATGGCAGTGGTAATGGAAATGGCAACGCAAATGGCAACAACGCCAATGGCAACGGTCATAGCAACGCGAGGTCCTCTGCTGCGTTGGGGATCGAGGGAGTGTCGAGGTCGTCGGTCGCTGCCGTGGAGGGCAGCCGGGGGTGAGGGGTGGATGGGTGCTGGCAGCTATGTGCTAGCTGGTTGTGGCAGCTGCGGTTGCTGGGTGGGGGTGGGGTGGCAGTGGGTGGTGGACCGATGGGTAGCGACCGTCATGATGGATGGGGCTAAGCCTGTGACGGTGACCATCTTGCGATATGATTATTGCATGTGGAATAGCTCTGTGTTCACTGGCTGCAGCAACGCCAGGCGGTCGGCAGGCGCACGCAAGGCACAGAGGGCGCCGTCCACGGCCTCCAGGCGAGTCATGCGCACAGCACATGTGATGCTGAGGGGTGGTGCTGCGTCTCTATGCTGTGCTGTGATGCTGGTTTCTCAATGCTTTGTTTCATACCACACAAACGTGTCTCTGTGTTGTGCCTAGTCATCATCCAAAGGCCCATCCCTCTGCTCTCTCCCCACGCAGCAAGGCGGGGTCGATGTCGCTGGGGTCGGGCGCGGGGCACGCGATGGGTCCTGAGCCTGAGGACGTGCTCCGCGAGCGAATGAGGGCAGGTGCGTGATGTTACCAGCTCCGCAGTCAGAGCACATCTCGCCTGTTGCACCACGCATCACCGTGCATCGCACCTCTCCTGAGCTGCATCGCTCTTTACCATTATCACCGTCATCCCCACCATCACATCACCTCCCTCCCCTTTCCCAGAGCTCCTCCACCGCCTGATGCAGCGGGCGGGGCCGGGCGCCACCTCGGCATCGGTGGTGATGGCAGGGCTGCGAAAGACATACGCAGTGGCTGGGGAGACAAGGACTGCAGTCGAGGACTTGAGTCTCGCTATCAACCGAAACGAGTGTTTTGGCCTGCTGGGGCCCAACGGGGCGGGTGAGGGGCGGTGGGGTGGGGTGGGGTTGTGGGGGGCACAGTAGGGTAGTGAGAGCGGCAGTAGCAGGGGTGAAATTGGAAGAGAGGGGGGATGTGGTGCACGTGTATCACCGATGAGCTTCATCTCTTGATCGACTCTCATTGATCGTTGACTGCTCTGAAATTCACACGCAGGCAAGACGACGACCATTCGGTGCCTGGAGGGCTTCGTGGAGCCGACATCGGGGTCTGTGCTGGTGGAGGGGCTGTCGGTGATCACAAGTGAGTGTTGTGAGAGCAGTGAGAGCAGTGAGCTGTGCTGATGGAGGGGTGGAGGGGTGGGGATGACGACAAGTGAGGGGTGTGCTGGAAGAGCGGATGTCACTACGCGTCCCTCACACCTTATCATCGCATGTCGACTTAGCTACAATTTCTGCATGTCAGCCAAGACACCACCTCTCCTCTCTCTCCTCACCCCCAGGCATGGACCGCGTGCACCCTTTGATGGGCGTGTGCCCGCAGCACGACACTTTGTGGCCGTCCCTCACTGCCCGCGAGCACCTCTCCTTCTACGCCCGCATCAAGGGCGTCACGGGGAATGCCCTGCGCAAGGCGGTCGAGGAGGCGCTGGTGGACGTCAACCTACTCGCAGGCGAGGCTCGATTCGGCTTGATACTAAGCCATATTTAATTTCGCTTGATCATGCGTAGGACTGACAAGTGTCGGTGTAACGTGTACAGTATCAACATACTCCCACATATGACTCACTCTGTCATGCACCCGCAGAGGGTGCGGCGGACCGCCCCTGCGGTCAGCTGAGCGGGGGCCAGCGCCGTCGCCTGTCCGTGGCCATTGCGCTGGTCGGTGACCCTGCGGTGGTTTACCTCGACGAACCCAGCTCGGGGCTGGACCCCGCGTCGCGACACATGCTGGCGAGTATCGGTGGGGTCGGGGTTGATGGGATGAGTGGGAGGCTGTGCACATGCTGGCGAGTGTTGGTGCTGCGGGTGTGGGTGGGATGAGTTGACAGATGGGTGGCTGTGCACATGTCGATACGCACTTGCTGATGAGTGCGCGTGTGGATGGCATACGTGGATGGGTTGCTGTGTGCGCACACATGCTGGCGTGTGCAAATGATCGACATGCCTCCTGTGCTGTTCCGCAGTGGCGCAGCGTGGAGCGTGCCAAGCAGCGCAGCACGGTCGTGCTCACCACCCACAGCATGGAGGAGGCGGAGGTGAGACGAGGGGTGTGGTATGAGAAATGAGATGTGAGTCATAGCATGGAGGAGGCAGGGGTGGGGTATTGTGCCCTGCGCGACTGCATCGGCATCATGACCAGCACTCTCACGTTGCCTTTGCTCTACCCCCCAGTCTCTCCCCTACCCCCTACCCCCCAGGCCCTGTGTGACCACATCGACATCATTACTACCATCAACACCCACTCACCCACTCTCCCTCTAACCCTATCCCTCACCCCCAGGCCCTGTGTGACCGCATCGGCATCATGGCCCACGGCCGGCTGCGCACGGTCGGCACCGCACCCGAGCTCACCGCCCGCCACGGCGCCTTCCTCCTCCTCCACATGCTGGTGCCAGAAACGCAGTCGGCCCTCGCCGTCGACGCCGTGCTGCGACACGTGGCCCGCGACGCCAAGGCGAGGGGGGTGGCGCGCGTTGGGGTGTGCGTTGGCGATGCGGTGGGCGTGGTTGGGGCGGTGGGGGATGTGCATGTGTGGGGGGGCGGGTTTTGGGGTGCAAAGGGAGTCAGAGACTTGTGCCCTGTGCTATCTATGCACATGTCATCTCGCACACAGCCCTGTGCTATCCATGCTACCCTCACCGCCTCTCTCACATCCTCAACCCTGCCCCTTGGCCACGCAGGTGGTCTATGAGCTGGGCGGCTCCCTCCGATTCGAAGTCCCTGTGGCGGCGTGCCCCCTCAGCCACGTGTTCGACACCATGCAGGGTGAGTGGGCGTAGAGGCAGCAGCGCATGCAGACGCAGAGTAAGTGGGCACGGACAGTGACGGCGAGGAGTGCACAGGCTGCACAGCGTCGATTGCACATAGTGACCCCCATTGACACCTGCGATGCATGTGCAGGTACTCTCGCATCCAAGAGAGATGGCAAAAGATGGCATTCCACCACCTCTCTTCCCGCTTCTACAACCGCAGGGATGGCCAAGCACGGGGTGCAGGTGCTCGACTGGGGGGTGTCCAATGCCACGCTGGAGGACGTCTTCAACGATGTGGCGGCGGCAGCGGTGGCAGAGGCCGCGGCAGAGGGGGGGGTGGGGGTTGGGGCCGTGTGAGCATAGCAGTGCACCTCTTTGCGCTGGGTGCACTAGGCGTGTTGGGGCACAGCAGCTGCAGAGACAGCGCCCAGTGACACTGCCGCTGTTTGTTGACATGGGACAGCAACAGTGCAGCATTCCCGTCCTTTCAAGCAGCCTGGCTGTTGAAGCGAGCTGAGCAAAGGCCACTGCATTGGACCTCATAATACGCAGACACAAGCGAGGCGTCTAATCCCGACGCTTGTCCTTCTTGTGCTCTTTCTTGTCCATATCCCCCTTCTTATCCTTCTCTTTCCTATCCCTATCCCCCTTCTTATCCTTACCTCTCCTATCCCTGTCCCCCTTCTTATCCTTATCCTTATCCTTCTTGTCCCGCTTCTCTGGGCTGCCGCCCTCCACCTCCCCATCCCGCTTCCTCTTCTTATCCTTTTCCTCGCCCTTTGCTTTACCCCCCTTGTTGTCGTCCACCTCTCTGTCATGCTTTCCCTCCTTCTCACCCCTTCGGCTACCCTCCCTCGCCCCATCGTCGCTTTTCGCACCCTTGCCCCCATCCCGCCCACCCTGCTTCTTCTTTCCCTTTCCCCCATCTCTCCCACTCTCCCCGCCGCCCCCTTCGCCCCTCTTGGCCGACGCACCCCCTTCTTGCAAAGCACGCCGGACTGCATGCGAGGGACAAAGCACGATCGCTGTCGGCACCATCAGTTCCCACAAACACTCCCCACAGCCGCAACGCCGACCCCTCAGCGCACCCGTGAGTCTTCGGGAGACGGGCAGCGGCCGCAGGGCTCCACCCTTCTCCCCCACCACGTATGTCTGCTTCCTCATATGCACGTGCTGCTCCACCACCTCCCAGCCGCGGCCCGACGGGCCCTCCAGCGTCCCCACGACCCCGACGCTGTCTTCCGGGCTGTCATCGATGACCAATTCCCTGCGGACGGCGCGGCGAGGGGTCAGGGCGCGGCTGCGATTGCGCGCCGCGCATCGGCACACGCTCGGCCGCAGCGACTGGCGCGCGCCTTCAATATAATCGATATGCGGTGGCTTAGACATTTTCTTCTTCGGTTACATAAGCAATATCCGCAATCAAACCCGTCCGTCCCGCACCTGCCGTGGAGCTGCACCAGGTCGAGGCCCTCGGGCGGCAGCTGCAAGAGCCACACCTCCTGGCCCTCCCCGACGCCCGAGCAATCGAGCAGCGGTTTTGCCTGCGGAAGATGAAGCGAGCGGGTGGACAAGAGCGCGTACGGAGCGTACGGGACGCGCGGGCAACGAAGCGGCGGCCAGTGACACCTTGACCCGCACGAAACCCTCAGGGATGTGGGCCGCCATCAGCGTTTGTGCGATCCTTGATGCCAGTCAGGCGTTCCGGCAGCCTGGGCGTCAATGAAGCTCGCTGGGGCAAGACGCAGGGGCGGAAACGTGTGATGCGGTATGGATGAAGCGGCTAACAGCTGACACGCGAGGTCCTGGGTGCTTGATGCGGTCGAGCGTCCCAGCGCTGATAAGCAAGCTGGCCAATCGGCAACCAGGCACTTGCAAATTGGCCCGTGGCGTCGACTGGCGGTGCCGCTGTCATTTGCCCATCGCGGTCTTGCCCGGCGGCCATCAACAGCTGCTCTGCGCTTCGCTCTGCATTCGCCAGTGCCCACTGCCTCCCTCAAGCCAGCCAAGGCAGCGGATTCCTGAAATCCGGCCATCTTTCAGCTCGACTGCACCCAGCCACTCCCTTTCCTCTCCAGCGATCCCTGAGCTGTCACTTGCTGAATACCGCGTGCGGCTTGGTGGGTCACCCGCGAGATGCAGCGCGCCGCGGCAGGCGCGCTGAGGGCCCTCCCCAGCGTGGAGCGGGCCGCCGGGGCGTGCTCGACCTCTGGGTCCTCTTCCGCGTTCGCCGGGTGAGCGGTTGCTCGCAGCTTGTTGGTCATCCGCCAAAGCGACCGCGGGGGGCGTCCCTACCCTTTCACAGAGCCGACCAACCCGTCATGATGCGCAGGGCGCTGGGGGATTCGCTCCGTGCGCCGGGCGTTTTCTTCCAAGCTCGAGGGGCCAAGTCTAGACGCATGGTCGAGGTCATCCTGCTCGAGGATGTGGCGGGACTGGGGATCGCAGGCCACATCGTCCGCGTGAAGCCTGGCCGGTGACATTCGCTGCGCCCCGCGCGCATCTGGCTCGATCTCCGCTTTCGCATGTCGAAGAGATGCGTGGTGAGCCACGTCGCTGCGTGTTGCCTCCACTGAGCGCCGCCCGCTGCGTCGGCGTCTGCAGCGCACACAACTACCTCATCCCGACCGAGGCGGCCAAGTACAACACCTACGAGAACCGCCACCGATACAAGGAGTTGATTGATGCAGCGGGGGATGTGAAGCTGACCGCCACGCGTGACGAGGCGGACGCGGAAGTGGACCGGATCCGGCTCGCCGTCAGGCTGCTACGGCGAGTCAGCGAGCGCCGCTTGGGCCGCCGCTGTGCGCTCGTGCGCTTCGTCTGACATCGTATGATAGCATCCTGCCCCCCGATGGCGCGCGCAGGTCCGCCCCGGTCAACTTGCGCGCCCCGCCCGACACGTCGAGCGGTGTGAGCAATCTGCGGCTGTACACGCGCCATCATGTCACCGCCGAAGTGCTCAGCCACGAGGTCCTCCGACAGCTGGGCGTCGACCTGCCCCCGCGGGCTTTCGATATGAAGGTGCGCGCAGAGCGGCTGATGGATGGCCCATTCATGATGGCAGCCCACAGACCTGCCACCTGCAACGTTCCACTAACATCGCGCAAGCTATCTGCGCCCCCGCAGGAGCCGATCCGGACATTCGGGGAGTTCAAGGTCCCCCTGCGCTTCACGCAGCTGTCGGAGGAAGGGCTGGCGGTGCGCCCATCGCTGTTGGTGAACGTCCGCAGGGTGGCGACGAAGAAGCTCGGCCAAGCGACTGCGACAGACGCCGGGGCCGCACCCGCCGCCGATAAGAGCTAGCAGCGGCCGTTGTCCCACGCATGCCTTCAAAACGCGACACTACCGACACTGGCACGTTCCCGGCCAGCCCCGTCGCTGAGCGGGCCTGGCGCGGACAGGCAGCCTCTCGCTCGTGCCATCCCAGCTCCAGCTTGCTTCCCACCCCGACCCCACCCGTCACTCGTCATGACTGATGAGCGGTGCCGCTCCTTCCCCATGACCGACCCCGTCACTGTCCGTCGTCCATCATAATCAGTCGTGGTCAGTCGTGCTTGCGGTTCAGCTCCATCTTGGTGTACCGCCGCACGGTGTGGAGGTCGGGGGACCTCCCCGCCCGCAGCCCTTGGCTGCGCGCCCGAAGAGCCCGCAGGTCGGCGAGCTCCTGGGCGGCGACCATGCCCGGGCCTGCCTCTGATCTCTGCGCGGCGCTGATGATGTCCAGGGCGTCGTGCGCCTCCATCGCCCGGTTCGGCTGCAGCTTGACAAAGCCAGACTGCGGCGGGGGAGCAATGGTGGGGCATGCCGCGGGACCAGTGCATGCACCCTCTCTCCGTCGCCACAAATGGGGCTTGCTTTGATGAATCGAACTTGCATCAATAGACCGGCATTCACTGACACGCTCGCCCACCTCAGAGAACCCCAACGGCAGACCCAGGCCGTACCCCTAGGCGACCTTGGACTTGGAGTAGAGGAGCGTGTCCTTGACCAAAGGCATGTTGACCAGCGCTGCGAGTGGGTGGGGAAATGCATGATGGGTGGATGATGGGTGATGGGGTTCCACACTCTGACTCCCGCTGCCAAGGGAAAGCGTCTTCTTTTGTCTCTGTGAATGGCACTGTCATGCATATGCGCTCGTCGCGTGCGAGCGTGCACGCACCGTTGATGCCGGCCCCGATGGCGACGGCCACGAGGAGTGCCACGAGCACGGCGACCATCAGCGTCGTCCACTGAGCCGGCGTGCGGCCCGCGGACGTCGCCTGAAGGGCCCGGCGGGCGGGGGCCGCGGCGGCTGCCTGGGCCGCCCGCCACCGTGCCAGCTCCTCCGCCCCGGTCGCACCGCCCGCCTCCAGCCCCGTCGCCACCACCACGACGGCGTCCGACCCGCCGGCCTCCCGCAGGACCTGGCGCAGCGCCTCGGCGGCACCGGCGGCCTGGGCAGAGTCGGGACCGTAAGCGTCCGCCACCGCCTGCATCGACACCACCAGCCCCTGCGCGATCCCCGACCCCTTGCGCGCGCCGCGGAGGATCCCCGCGAGGTCCCCGACCAGCAGCCGGCCCGCCTCCGAGCCCAGCGGCAGGGACGCGCCGTTGGGAAGGACCAACGACTCCCCGTCCGCCGACACGGTGCACCCCGCCGCAGCGACGCCGGCCTCGAAAGCCCGCGCGCGGTCCCCCGCAGACAGACGCTCGAGCGCCAGGAAATCGGCGTCAGAGGGCCCCGGGAGCGCCGGAGCGACCGCCGAGGACGTCAGCCCCACCGTGACCTCCCCGCCCAGGCCTGCAGCGGCGCATCAAGTGCGTGTGGGCTGCCGGGCTGGCGCGGCGCAGTGCGGAGTGTTACAAGCGATGCGCAGCTCACCCAGCGGCACCACGTTGGAGCCCTGGACGACTTGGAGGACGAGGAGCGTGTCGGGGATGCCAAACAGGTCGTCCGTCAGCAGCCCGTCCATCTGTGGTAGCCGGAACGCAAGCGCGATGATTCACATCCACGTCTGCGACTGCTGAGGGCGCGCGGGCCCGCATCGCGCCCTCGCGGAGAGCGTCCCATGCTACGTCAGTTCGCTGGCCCTAGCGTGGCGCGGAGCGCCTGAGGCTGCACTCCCCGCACGCAGCTGGGTGCCACGACAACTCATCATCGCGACTGGCCATCCTTCTTTGTCATGTACGGGCGCCGGGAGCGGGAATCACCTCTTGAGACTTGGGGTCCCCCGACTCGGACGGCGCGAGGCCCGCCAGCGACACGAGCATGTGGCGCAGCGAGTCAGCATCCGTCTCTCCTCGCTCCACGAGCCCCGCGGGCTTCAGGTACGCCCCAGAGACGTCGGCCAGGGTCACCTCGGGCCGAGCGCCCGAGAGCCCCGCCAGGGCCAGGCTCAGGCACAGACCCCACAACAGCGATTTCATTTTTGGATGGAACGATGATTCCAGCCAAGTCGCGACCTCTAAACGGACCAGCGGGGCCCGGGTGCCTCTGGCACGAGGTCCTGCAGGGTTTTTTCGCCGAAACGACCCATCTGCAGGGCCCCCCGACCAAACACTACGTATGTGTTGTCGCAGGTGCCGCATCCCGCCTGTGTCGTACCCGCACAGCCCCGCGCCTCAGAAAAGCAGCGAAGGTGACGACCGGGTGGGTCAGCGCGCTCGCCCGCTTCTACGCTGAGAGTATGCGATGGCTGAACCCGGACGGGGCCGTCGTTGCACGATGCGGTGCACCAGGACGTCGTGGAGACATTGGGCGCGGCAACATGCGCCCCGTTTTCGCGGCGGGGCGAGTCCTTCCCTGTGCATGGGACCCTTCGCCGATTCTTTGGAATCTACAGGGCTCACCGACGAAGGCTGACTGCTTTTCGATCAGCCCTGTGGCTTCGCTGCTCCATTCCATTTCGTTGCGTTCCGGCGTTGCCCGCAGGCACTGCGTTTGCGTGGACGGGCATCTCGAGCTCGCTCGGGTCGTGGTGCCTCGCGCTAGGCCCGGCAGGGCAACTTTCTTTCCGCGTCTCGGGGGGGGCGAGGAAGGTGACATTTGCGGCATTCAAAGTCCAAGCCCCGCGCGTGCCTTCAGCGTGAAGGCAGCAAGCATCGCGCTCACCTGTATCATCATCTTTCGCGACGCCTGTTCGCGAATGCGCTGCTCGCCTGCTTCACCCAGGGGGCCAGGGGGCACGCCTGCATCTCGTCACGGTTTCGATGGACGGGGGCGCCGGGGACGCGGCCCGGGTCCCGCCGGGGACCCGCGACAGCCGCGAGGATGAGGATCCCATGGCGGACGTGGGGCCGGAGGAGTCGGACGTGTTCGGCTCGGACGGCGCCATGCACCCGGACCACCCGCTGCTTGCGCGCGCCCAGGCCGCGCTCAAGCAGCAGCTCGAGGAGGCCCGGACGCGTCTCAAGGATCAGCTGCGGGAGCTCTCCGAAGAGCTGAAGGTGCGCTGCGGCCCGGCGGACGCGCGTGGGGCCGCATTGATGCGGGCCTGCGCGGGCAGCTGCGTTGACGAGCCCTTCACAGCGCGCGCGCGTCCGGGCCCCCGCAGCACACGAAGAAGAACCGCGAGGACATCGGCGTGGAGCTCTACGGGGCGCAGCAGCAGCTCGCGAACCTGCAGATGGCTCTGGAGAAGGCGCAGGAGAATTACGAGCAGGTGGCGACCACGCGGCAGAAGGCCGAAGAGGAGGTGCAGCGGATGCGCACTTTGGCCGAGAAGCAGACCGTGATGACGAAGGAGGAGGAGCGCAGGTGCAGCGGCGCGCGCGAGGCCGCATGGGCCGCAGCTGGCGTGGTGGGTGGGGCTGCCAATGTCCTTTTCCCTGCACCTCTGCGCGCAGGGTCGACGCCTACCAGCGGGAGCTGGACCGTCTGGCGCTGACGCTGAAGCAGATAGAGAATTACAACGAGGAGATGAAGCGGGAGATCGCCGTGACGCGGCGGGCCACGTACGCGGCGGAAGAGGCGGCACAGAAGCTCGAGAAGGACAAGATGCAGCAGGACCTGTACATCGATCGGCTGCAGGAGACGCTCAAGCAGAAACACCAGCAGCTCAGGTGCGACGGACAGACTACCGGGGATGCACCTGCACAACCCTCACCCTGCGCTTGCCTCTCTGAGCAGGCCTCCCCTGACCTCCCCTGTATTTCTTACCTCAATGCCTCATTTACCCTTCCCCCGCCATTTCGCGCGTGGCTCCCTCACCGTCCCGCTGCGCTCGCCCGTGCCCTGCAGCATGCTCAACATCCAGCTGGAAGCCCAGCGCAAGGAGACGCAGCAGGCGGTGGACACGCTGAACGAGGCGGCGCGGGAGATGGAGGCGATTCACTTCGAGAAGAAGCAGCTGGCGCAGCAGTGGCGGTCGACGCTGGTGGCCATCTCGAAGCGCGACGAGGCGCTGGCGGCCACGGCCGAGGCCATCTCGCGGCAGCGGGAGCAGGAGCTGGCCTTGACGCAGGAGATCGCGGGCGTGAAGAAGGACATTGTGAAGGAGCAGCAGCGCAACGAGCAGCTGTCCGGGCTGCTGGGGAAGGTCCAGGCGGAGGCGGCGTATTTGACCAAGCAGATACGGGCGCTGCAGGCCAAGCAGGAGGCGGTGAAGGCGCAGTACGCGCATCTGAGCCGCGCGCTGGAGGACCTGCAGGGGGAGCTGGGCAAGGAGGAGCAGGAGGGGCGTCGGCTGGAGGCGGAGGTGTCGCGGCTGGACCGCCAGTATGTGCGTGTCAACAACGACATCCAGGCCCTGGGGCAGGACCTGCTGGCGCGCGTCTCGGAGCAAGTGACGC
This sequence comes from Protoeuglena noctilucae, assembly GCA_958009085.1. NCBI lineage: Eukaryota > Viridiplantae > Chlorophyta > Pedinophyceae > Marsupiomonadales > Marsupiomonadaceae > Protoeuglena > Protoeuglena noctilucae. Next base: position 303,260 of record OY253681.1, read on the forward strand.
TCGAGAAGAGCGCGCAGAAGGCCGTGGAGGTCACGCGGGGGCTGCAGGAGCGCGTGCGGCAGGAGGAGCTGGGGGCGATCGCTTTACAGAACGAACTGGCAAAAGTGGAGATCGACGTGCTCAACACGCAGAGCCACAACGACCAGCTGCAGAAGACGCTGCAGCTGCTCGATGAGGAGCTGCAGGAGAAGGCGCGGACGATCGACAAGTATCAGCAGGAGATACGCAGGAGGTGAGGGGTGGAGGGGTGTGGGGTGTGTGACAGATGAGCGAGCGAGCGTGTGTGTGTATGTGAGGCCAGTACCAGCAGGAGATACGCAGGAGGTGAGGGGTGCGGGGTGGGTGTTGAGTGGATGTGATTGTCAGCAAAAGATACGCAGGAGGTGAGGGATGACGGTGGGTGGGGTGGGTGTGAAGTGGATGTGATTGCCAGAAGGAGATACGCAGGAGGTGAGGGTGTTGCATGAAGGGGTTGGCTGGGTGTGGGAGATGAGGGCGAGGCGCACATTGCCTGATGTGATGGGGCTAGGTTGTTGGGTTCGTAGTAACTTACAGAGCGCAGAGTGCATTAAAGACTGCTCCATGGCCCTGCCACGCACCTACTCACCTGCCCATGCATCCCAACACACCCCCACAGGAACGATGAGATTGACAAGAAGGCCAAGTATGTGGATATTCTCAACAAGCAGTACGACCGATTGACGGCCAACATGGAGGACGAGAATGTGGGACCGTTGGAAGCCACGATCAAGAATTTGCAAAAGGAGATCACGCAGAAGGCCGTCGAGGGCAAGGCCCTTCAGCGTCGGTGGATCCAATTCCAGACGCAGCTGGTGGCGGTGGTGCACGAGAACAACGCCTTGGAGGAGAAGACCACCCGGCAGAAGTCGGAGCACACCGTGGTGCAGCACAAGCGCGCCAGAATGGAGCGCCAGTACGAGGCGGCGGTGAAGGACATCCGGGAGCTGGAGACGGCGATGGCCCGCATGCAGAACGAAATGACGAGGATCAACGAGCTTATCGCCAAGAACTCGGAGCTGCAGGAGGCGCTGCAGGTGAGGGATGAGGGCAGGGGTGTGTGTGGGGTGGTGGGGTCGTTGGTTGTGGTGTGAGGGAACGTGCTGCAGGTGACAGTGAGGGGTGGGTTTGTTGCGGTGATGAGGGCGAACGTGCTGCAAATGACAGTAGAGGAGGGAAGAGGGGTTGGTAGTGAGGGAAGGGCTTTGGACTGGCACCCTGCCGCGCCTCACAAGCGTTGCCCACCACTCCGCCACCCCCCTTGTTCACCACTAACCCACCCTCCCGCTCCCCCCCTCTTCTAAACCGCAGAACGACAACTTCAACCTCGAGGGCAAGATTCTCGCTGACTTGAAGGAGATGGAGGAGGAGGCGTCCCGACTGGAGTCCCGCATTGCGCAGTGCAAGGAGGACAAGCGGGGCCTGATGGCCGAGGTGGTGGAGACGGAGCGTCACGTGATGCTGTGGGAGCGGAAGCTGCAGCTAGAGAGGGAGATGCAGGACGCGATAGACCCCGACGTGGGCAACGAGGTGGTGGGGGCCATGCGCAAAGAGATCCACCGCATGCGGCTGCGGCTGGAGGAGCTCGTGAGGCTGCAGGAGCGGCTGATCGGGGAGATGGAGAGGGGCATCGTGAAGAGGGAGATCATTGCGACCAAGGGGCGGTCGGCGGCCGCTAAGAAGGGGGGGCTCGAGTCGACCGTTGCGGGGCTCAAGAAGCAGGTGGGTGGTGGGGGTGGTGGGCTGGTGGTGGTGGGGGTGGTGGTGGTCGGGTGGTGGGGTAGCTGTCGTGGAGTGGTGGTGCGGGTGGTGGTGCTGGCGATTGTGGTTGGGGCTGTGCTGGGCAGTGGTCACTCCCTCACCCTCCCCCCCACCCTCACCCTCACCTCTCACTCTCTCAGATGTCCGAGCTCAAGCGTTCGATCCGCGAGACGGAGCGTGAGGCGGCGGCGACCGACGACCGCGTCCGGGAGCTGGAGCAGATGCGGGCGGCCGTCGCAGAGGAGAGCGAGAGGGTCTCTAGCCGGTGCTATGCCTTGCGGCAGGAGGAGGAGGATCTGAGGCAGGCGCTGGTGGCGTCGAACGCGGCCAAGACGCGCGCGCTGGTGCAGGCCGCGACGCTGCAGCGGCTGGCCAAGCGATACGAGGAGGCGGCGGCGGGGAGGCACCGGCACGCGGTCGCGTCGCTGCAGGTGGGGGGCGGGGTGTTGGGGTGGGGGTGGGGTGGATAGAGGGAGGGTTGGATTGGTGGTTACGTGGACTAGCGGGGTTGATAGAGGGATGGATAGATAGTGGCATTGATGCGCAGACTGGTGGGGTGCGATGACGATGGACGGATGCGACGGTTGCGGATGGTGGCAAGTGCTATCCCCAGAGATCTGTGTGTGGTCTAGTCTCTCTCTCTGTGTGTGTATCTGACAGTTCACATGCCCTCAACCCGACCCCCCCAGGTCCCCGACCTGGAGCGTGAGATGGCGGCGGCGGAGGACGCGAGGGGTCGCATCCTGCAGGCACTGCACGCCCTGCGCCTCAACAACCCGGAGCTGGGGCAGGTGTTCGATCGACTCATCGCACAGGCATCGTAGATTGGGGGCATCTTGGGACGCGGTATTTGCTACTGATGGTGTCTGGGGGTGGCGATCGTGATTCAGCGTCTTGAAGCGGAAAATGGTGTTGAAATGATCGGGGATGTCACAGTTGTTCACAACTTTTCAGTACTGACATACGCACGCTGTTCAAAGGCAGCAACCCGAACCCACCCCAGCAATCCGCACCCCGTCACTCCCCACCCCACCGCACCCCACCTTGCCACCCCCCTCACCGCCCCTCCCCCTGCTCCCCCCCCTCACTACCCCCCCGCTGCGCCTTTTGAAACGCCTCCAACCTCGCCGCCATCTCCCTCAACTTCCTCTCTTTCTCACCCTCCACATCACCACCATCACTACCGCCCCCACCACCACCACCGCCACCCTGCTTCGTCGGCGGCGCCGCCCCCTCCGCAAACTCCCAGGTAGGGTAAGCCAACCGCTCCACAAAAGCACTCGCGTTGTTAACAGCCACCTTGGCGTCCGCCCAGTCGACCGCATCGCCCCGCGACCGCGCTTTCAAAAACGCCAGTGCGAATTTGAATCCCTTCTCGTCGTCCGTCGCGCTCGTCACGCGCCCGCACTGCTCTCCGCGATCGTCAGTGACTGGGTCACCGGGGCTGCACGTGGCGCCGTATTGCAATCGCAAGCCCCACAATCGCATCTTGTGCGCTCCCAGGTTGTGGGCCTTGGAAAGGGTCTCTTGGCCCACATAGCAGCCCTTGTTCAGGGACACGGCGTGGTACAGGCCGGCTTCCAAAGGGGTCCGGTCCTGAGGGAGGGGTGGGGTGCGGAGGGGTGGTGGGTGGGTGCTGAGGGGATGGTGGGTGGGTGCGGAAGTGGCTGTGGTTGTAGGTGGGCCGACCATGTCAACTCGACCATCGCTCGTACTGTCGACATGACAGTCAATCCATCATTCAATCTGTCCGCCCGTCTCACCTCCACAATGTCTGCTGACCCAAAGAAGCGCACAGCACAATTTTTACACACACACACACACACACCCCTCTCGTCTGCTCCACCCAGCCCCTGTCATCTCACCCAGCCCCGTAATCTCTCACCTCGGTGATTTCTGTGCCAACGGCCGGCCTCCCCTGCAGCACGCGCGCCCTCTCCCACGCGACGCTGCCCATGGGAATGCTGCCGCGGAGCACCAACTGCCGCCAGAGCTCACTGTGTTGGTGGAGGAGATATGGGAGATGGGCGTGAGAATGTCTAGTGGCTGTGTGTGTTTGCAATCCTCACAGTTAGTACCGCCACTGTTATTCTCGCTCAACCCCACCAACCCTCCTCACCCCACCACTGCCTCGTCCGCCACCATCGTGAACCCATCACTGTTACCGTAATCACTGTTACTCTCACCACCACTGTCACTCCAGTCATTGCTACTCTCACCCCACCACCGCCTCGTCCGCGACCATTGTGAACCCCGCCCCCCTCATCCCCGCCCCCTTGGCCAGCTGCACGGGCGACCCCTGGAAGTTCAAAAGCACGTGGGTGTGCTCCGCACGTTCCGTGATCAGATCACGTGCCACGCGCAGCTCCTCCAGAATGGGAACGGACTCGGGGCCCACCAGTGCTGCGGGGGGTGCGGGTGGGGGAAGGTGATGTGGGGGAGGGTGGTGGGTTGGCTGAGAGAGGTGTGTAGCACGAGCAATGGGTGCCTTGTCACTTGCAATGCCTATCATGTCCCGATACCACTGCCACTAATCACGCTTGTTCCAGGCCAACACCACCCATTCTCTCACCAATCATGCCCGTCTTGCTCGTCACGTCCTGCACTTGCACGTCGTCCGCAGGGAAGACGTACTTGTCCAGCCTCTCCTTGATCACTGGACCCATCCCCGGGGACAGACACACCAGGAAAGAGTTGGACTGGGAGTACACTGTGGCCAAGTCCAGCAGTCGGCCCTGGGGCGTCACGAAGCACGTTTCGCACCCAGACCCCGGGGGCAGGCCCGCCACGGCGTTCGTGCTCTGGTCGTGCAGGAAACGGCGCGCGTCGCGGCCCGCCACGCGCAGGCGGCTGTGGTGGGAGAGGTCTGCGGTGGCGGGACGGGGAGCGTGAGCATCACAACGACTTGTGAGGCTCGCGGATCGACAAGCACAGGACTCAACTGAACGAGAATGGCACATAAATTATATTCTTTAAATTTAATTAACTAGTAATCTCACCGACCAGCGCGGCGCCCGTCTCGAGCGCCTGCATCGCTTGCTCGTCGTTGCCAAACGTCACCGCCACGCCATTCTCGTCGAACGTGGCCCCGGCCTCCTCCTGCCAGTGCCTCGCGTCCGCGCCAATGTCCACTTCCTCCAAAAGGGCGTCGAGGTCCAGCGGCGCGCCCGGGTCCGGGCCCGCACACCTCCCCACGTCCCTCGACCCTCGCCGCCTCCCGCCCTGGATCTTTCCCCCGCCCCAGGTCCTCCCGCATCCTAGTTGACGAACGTCACGACGCGACGGGATGGCCCGCGTCCCTCGCAGACCTCCCGCCGCGCGCGCGCGAGCGAGCGAAGGGCTCGCCGCCACCGCTGCCATCCTCCGACCGCGGCTGCCGCCTGGATGCCTGTTGGGTTAAGGTCGCGGTTGCTTTTGGGGAAAAGGAAGCACTAAAGTTCCTCTGGTTTGCCGAAGATCGCGACTGCTCGGCCCAGCAAGCGACAAGACTGCGATCCGTTTGGAGCGCACGCGTGGGCGAGTATACGGGTCGGCAGACGACTGCAAGCCTTCAGGTAAGCGTTAATCGCCACGCGGCGGTGACCCGAAGTCCTGATAACCCGTCAGTTGGGCCTGAACAAGCTGCGGTTCCTGCGCGAGAACCGCTGTGTCGCCCGCCCTGACCTACGCCCCAGTCTTGGCATTCCACGTGTGATTTTGTATTGTCCTCTATGCTTGCACGCTTCTATCATGTCGTAACAGTAGCTGAGCACGCCCACCTGGTTAGCATTTGATGTCCAGCGCATTGCGCGGCGCCCGAGGTTCGCAAGAGTCGCTGATTGAGCGACTCCGACGAGTTGCTGCGCGAGAAAGCGCCGAGGGCTGTTCCGGGGCGGCCAGCTTCGAGCTGCTGGACGCCCTGGCCCTTGCGAGCCGACACGATGGCGCGGAGGGCGTCGTGCGGGCGTTCTTGGCTGCAGAAACAACGACGTCCGTTCCGGAGCGTCTCGTTGGATGCGTGGCGGCATGCGGAACGCTCGCTAACGACCCCGAGAACGGCGCATTGACGAAGGCCGCTAAGGTGCGGGGATGCACGGCAGTTTTGCATGTCGCGTGCGCACAATACCGCTACCCTCGGCGTCTCAGATTATTTTCATGTCTATCTTTTGTCGCTCCCGCAGGATGCCGTCCTCCTTCTGGCCCGCGAGGCCCCGCACTCGGCCGAACTGTCGCGCGCACGTGCGGTGGCGTGCGCGGCCATCGCCGCGATCCCTGATGGACCAGCCCGGCTCGCTGCACCCGACGCTGACGCCTTCTTGGCTTTCTGCATGGATGGCCTCCTGCGAGGCGCGCTGGCGGTAGATACAGCCACCGACCCGGGTGCCGCAGCGAGGCTCCAGGCATCGCCGACCTTCACGCGCGCGGGCGCCGTGGCCGCTACGACGGTGGACGTCTTCTCCCGCAGCAGCTTTGCCGCGCAAGCACAGGCCCTGCGCGCGCTGGCCGAGTGGGTGGAGGGCGTCAATGCGACTGTCGGCCCTGCGTGCGTCGCGGGGGACGGCGCAGCTCTGCAAGACCTCATTCGCGTCTCGCTTCTCGCTTCCGTCGCGATCCTGGACCGCGCCACGGCCGGCGAGGGATGGCAGGGACTCACTTACACGTTCCCCGAGACGTCTGCGCTTGCGGTGGCCACCCTCGCTGCCCTAGACCTGCAGGGCGCGGCCGGGGCGCCCGTGCGGCGCGTGCTGGACCGCGCCGAGCGATCGCTGGCGGCGTCGGCAGCCGCAGCGAGGGCTCTAGCGGCCCGCGTGCCTTGCACCGATGCCTTGGGGGCACCCGGGGTGGCTGGCAAGCATGAGGCGCGTGCCGGGGCGCGTGCGGCAGAGCGAGGCGTGGATTTGGCCCTGGCTGCGCGCGTCGCGGGGCTGCTGGAGGCGCTGGAGGGCTGCTGGCCCCTCGTCGACACGGCCGGACTGGCGGGGAGGGCGATACCCGCGGCGCTGCTGCTGCTGGGGTCTGAGGACGCTTGGGTCGCAGGGGCGGGCCACGGGCTGCTGCTGAGCATCGTCACGCATGAGGGTGGAGCTGGTGGCACTGAGGGTGGTAACGAGGGTGGGGGCGAGGGTGGCCGCGAGGGTGGCAGTGAGGGGGGCAAGCACTCTACAGTTCCCATCGCTGCTGCGTCGGTGGTGCCTGCCTATGCGACCCGCGCCATGAAGGTGCTGGACACAGGCGAGCACGGGGCGAGGTATCAGCCGTATGTCACTGTCATGGACTGCCAACGCGCTTTAGCTTAAGCACTGTACTGTCTTGCCCCGCACGCAGTTGCCGCGGCAGACCGTCTGTCAGAGTTTCTGTGTCACGTGCTGGAACACCAAAGCACGCGTGGCATGGGTCTCGTGGCCGTCCGAGAGCTGAGCGCCGCGGCTGCCTCTGGCGACGCGCGTGCGGTGGGGGCGGGGCGCGTGCTGGGGAGCGTGCTGCTTAGCGTGGCGTGGGAGTGGCTCCCTGGGGTGCTGGAGGAGCTGGGCAGGGCGCGGGGCGCGTGGGGGACGCCGGCGTGGCGGGCACTGCTGGAGGCGCTGGGGTGAGGACGATGCAATCGTGGGGTGTGCATGGGTTTGCATGCTGGGGTGAGGACAATGCATGGGGTGTGCATATGCTGGGGTGACGGCGTGGATGGTGCTGCATGCCATGTCGGGATGAGGATATGAATGGGTTGATGATGCAATCGTGACTGTCGTTGTCACCATTTGCAGTCGGCGCATGGCTGCGATGGACGACATGCGGAAGAAGCCAGCCGTGGCGGCGTGGGCGCTGCAGCACGCGGGGAGCCTGCTGTGAGAGAGGGGGAGCTGCAACAGCGCACGGATGATGGACAAGCCTCTTTTTAGTGGTGGTTGGAACGGTTTGTTTTAGGTGGCTGAATGGGCATCGTTTGAATCGCACGTCACGCAGAGGGCGGCCAGAGCACGATCAATGAAGCAAATGCAAGGCGTAAGTAGTGGGCGAATCGATTTGAGAGAGAGAATGGCGCTGCGTAGAGTCGATGGGCGATCCAAACGAGGGCCGCTCTTCAGATTGTGCGGCGGCGCTTGGCCTCCCGCGCATGGCTGGCGCCCGACACACCCTTCACGAACACGCAGCTCGTGGAATCGAACCTGCGACGCAAAAGGCGGGAGATATCAAGGATGACTCATTGCTCCCATGCGCCCCGCACATGGGCCGTCAGCGCCACAACCCACGCGCCCACCCGGCCCCAGCCAGGACCCCACCGGTGTGCCTCACATGAACTCCTCGCTTTCCCACGCGCGCTGCGTGCTCTCCGTGGCCTGGCGGAAGCCCAGCTTCTCCTTCCAGAGCTTGCCGTCGCCATAGTCCACGTGCGCGAGGAACTTGTTGATGCCCAGCTTCCCCAGCGCCGGGTCCAGAATCTCCTCCAAAAAGGTCCTCACGGCCGCGTTCGCGCACCTGGGCTCGTCCAGGTGGATGGCCGCGGACAGCACGACGGCCGTGCTGGGCCCCGCGCCCGTCTTGACCACGGCCCACGAGATCGACCCGACGCAGACCACGGCTCCGCTGCGCTCCATGGTGATGGTCGCCGTGAAGCGCGGTGCATGGTCCCGCACCGGGAGGCACTTGACCATATAGTCGTGAAGGTGCAGATCGTAGAGCGTGCCGCCGGGCTCGCCGTCGTCCTGCGCGTCCCGGGGCAGCGCGACCTTGATGCGTGCCTTCAGCCCCGTCTTGAGCCGATGCGTCCCATCCGTGAGGCCGCAGAGCGCCCGGAGCGGCTCGGCCGCGGCGCCCATGCATGCCGGGCACAGGGGCAGGCGAAGCGTGGTCCGGGTGGCGTTGGCGACCACATCCAGTCCGCTTGGAGGATTGGGGAGGTCCCCGAGGCACAGGGAGCAGCGGGCGTCGCCATCCGCCGCGGGACCTGCGGGTGCGGGTCGGCCTGGTGAGGCCCACGTCCCAGCGGTGGTCCCGGCGCCCGCGGGGACACGAAACAAGCAGGCGTGGATGCGGACTGCGCGCCCACGCCGGCTGGGCCGCGTCCGGCGGTCGTAGGGGCACCGCGCATCACGCTCTGCCGTGTCGGCCGTGCTTCGTCTGCCAGAGGCACGGTTCGTTGCACGAGAGCAAATTAGATGACGGAGACGTGAGACAGCATGCGTCGCGCGAAGGCACCGCACCCGGGGCACCGCACGCCCCCGTGCTGAGCCTCTGCGAGCTCATCTGTGCCGCATACCCAGCCCACGCTCGCCGCCCAATCCGGGAATCAGCCAATTAATCGCGCTGGGGCCGTGCTGGCCCGAAGCGCGCTAGCCCTCACCCGGACCCGAGCCCGTCGCCGCGCTCTGCTGCCTCCGGTCGCTCATTCGCTCCGCCAAAATCGAAGCGGTCTGTCGTTGAGTCTAGGGGGTCGTCGCGGAAGCGGCCCGGCTCTGCGTCAGAAACACCAGCGATGCGAACGGTCATCACCCGCAAACAGCCGAGACATGGGCTAAAGGATCCGGGCCAGCTGCGCTGCCGGTGCCGCTCATCCGCCCGCCCAGCCCCCGCACCTCAGCCAAGCTCCCCACCCTCTTCCGCCGCCATCGCGTCGCTCGGCAGCAGCGCCAGCGCCAGCAGCAGGCCCACGGGGGCGAAAACGGCGCTGATCCCGACGCAGACGACGCACGCCAACCGCGACAGCCTCCCCGCAAAGTACTGGAGCCACATCCAGCGCGCGGATGCGACGTTCACAGCCAGGATGTGCACCCACAGGCTCGCGGCCGTCATCTCGCGGGCGAAAAGGCGAGAGACGCCGTTCACGGAGGGGAAGAATTGCGGACGGAATCCCCCGCGGAGGCCGTCGGCGAGCGAGCCGGGCAGGAGGATGGGGAGCGTGTCGGGCTGCCACGACGCCGCGAGCAGCGCCGCGTAGACCAGGGCGAGCGGGGCGATCGGCAGCCAGGAGCGCACGAACGCTGGGGGAGATGCGCGCCGGCCCCGTCCCGTCGCCATCATCGCAAGGCAGAGCGCGCCAGCGTAAAGCGTCGACCCGCCGACGGCCAACTCCATCTGCGCGGTCGACAAAGCGCGGCGGGGTCAGTCAGCGTTTGAAAGTGTTTGCATTCCCTTGCCACGTCACCACGCAGCCGGGGGAATGCGGCTACCGGGGCTCGCAAGCTCACCAGGCCACCGGCATGGCTCCTGTGGCGCTGGAAGCGACTTTGCGCAGACAATGTGCGCCGATCCGAAGTCCATGCTTCTAAGGCACCGCTACGATGCGCAGGGGGGAGGCAAGCGCGACGTGGGAGCGCCGGGGCGGGCGACATCCCAACCCCCACGCACTCCCTCGTCAAGGGCCCCAAGCTTCTCCCCGATGCGGTCAGCTGCATCTTGGCCGGCACAAAGACTCAGGAATGCCCCGATCGGTGCAGTGAGCCGGCGGAAATCGCGCACGAGACCGAGTAAGGCCCAGCAAAGCGTGGATCGCACTCACGGTCAGCCCGGAGGCCTTCCCTCGACGTTGGCGGACCCAATCGCGTCCGCAAGTCCAGCAGGACCCCTCTTCTCGGCGGCCGCGACGCCAGTTCTGGCATGACTGGCCGCTGGCGCCCGAGCGCACCTCGCGGGCCGCGCGGGGCCCTCCCCCGCAAAGCATTTAAATCGGCCCACGGGTGTGCGCGCATCGATTCTTCCTTGGCCGAGCAGGCCCTCCTCGGGCTCGGCTGGGTCTGTTCGGGGCGACGGGGAGCCTCTGGGCCTCAGCGCCGCGCGGACGGACGCGAATCGAGGAGTTGCGGCATCGCCGGCGTTCCGGGCCACTCCGTGACGATGGGGCGGGGGAGCAAGCGCGGAGGTGGGCTTGGCGCCCAAGGGGGGCGGGGCCGGTCCCCGCGCCCCGCGTCTCCTCGCCTTCGCGCAGCGGACCGCCCGATCTCCTCCCCGACCCCGCCTTGTCGCCCGCCACGGCCCCCCTGTCCCGGGCTCCTGCCCTTTCCCAGGCCCCGCCTCACGGGCCGAGGCGCGCTCTCCCTGCGCCGGGCCCGCGGCCCTTTCCGCGCCCGACACGCTGCGCCAGATGCCGCGCAGCAGCTTTCGACCATCCGGTCCCACGGCGACCGCCCCGCCGGCGGGGGCAGTTCCTGGGTGGCCGGGGCATCGCGGCAGGGCCCCCTGCCAGCCCCGCGACGCCCGAGGCGGGCCCCGCGCCCCGCGCGGACGTCCACCGCGCGACCTGCACCTTTCCTGCGCGGCGCGACGCGCCCCCGCGGACGCATTCCCTGGCTTTCCCGGGCGCCGGGCGACGTTGCCGCCCTCGCGCGCTGACGGCTCCCGCGCGCCCGGGGGGCTCCTTCCCCGCCATCCGCGCGATCCGCGAGTGCTTTGTTGTTCCCACATTCCGCATCAGGCCTTTCCAAGCCGGCATCAGGCCCGCAGCGCCGCCGTCAACCTTCGGCCGCAGCGCACCGCCTTGAGCGCTTGCGGGACCCGTTTCCCCGCTTCCCTCGCGCGCGGTCCCGCAAGATTGATTGTCACGACTATCCTCGCGGATCTGCATCGTTGTATGCTGCAAAAGCGGCCCTCTCGGGCGCGGACGGCCCGCCCATGTCGCTGCTGCAAAGGCGTTGCGCTTTTCCGCGATCTCGCTCCCCGCGCCCGCCCCGCAGAGTCTTCCGATGAGGAGGTCCGCGCGAGCGACGTGTCCGACGATGACGATCTGATGGCGAGCGGGGACGAGGGGGTGGTGGGCGAGGAGGGGGACGGCGGTCCGAGCGACATCGTGGGATGGCGGGAGCCCGAGAGCGACGCGGGAGGGAGCGAGGACGAGCCGATGCCCGCAGAGGTGAGGAATCGGGGGCGGGCAATGAGAGGGGAACACATCAGAAGACATGGTGCTACAGTCATGGCTTGTCCCACTCTGCACCTCTCCATGCCTCACACGCTATTCTTACTGATCACACGTACTGATCACAGTATTGCATCATAGAACACAATGACATCGTTCCAATGCCATGATATATGCCAGTATCCCTCCCCTGTGCCCTCAGGGCGATGCCCCCCAGAAGCACCTGCGTGTGTTGGTGGACGGCCGACGCACGCGCATCCTGGGAGAGGGGCTGGTGAAGCCCCCATCGGCGCCCTACGAGCCGCACAAGCCGCGGGGCCGCGGGCGCCCTATCGACTCCTACTCATCTGGGGAGGATGAGGAGGACTACGACGTGCGATCGGACGCGGTTGCGCGTTTGCGCGAGTGGGACGGCGCGGGTGGGGCGGTGGGTGCGGAGGAGTTGGGATTAGCCAATCGCGATCCCGAGGTGGTGTCCCACCTGGCGTCGGCCTACTGCCTCCTTCGGGCCTTCTCGTGGCAGCTCAAGCTGTCGCCGTTCACGTTCGCCGAGTTGGTGGAGGCCGTGCACAGCCCGGGGCCCACGGCGCTCATGGACGAAATGCACGAGGTGAGTTGATGGGGGTAGGGGGGTGAGTTGCATGTAACTTGGTGCACTCTCGTCTCGCAAGCACCCCAGCCACACGCACTCCCTGCACACCACCACTTACGCCCCCCCATCCCCACAGTCCATTCTCCGCCTCCTCTGCGCCAATGACACCAACGCCTTCCGCCAACTACGCAAGCACAACCCGGCTTTGCTTGACTCTGTCACGTGGCCCGAGTACCTGTGGGAGTGGCTGAAGGTGATGCTCGACCCGAGTGTGCGGTACATGAAGGGGCAGGGGGGGGCAGAGGAGATGGGGGGTGTGGAGGGGGGTGCGGGCGCGGGTGCGGGTGCGGGTGCGGGTGGGGGCAGGAAGGGGGAGGAGGGTGTGCGGGGGGCGGCGGTGGCGGCGCGGGCGGCGATGCGGGCGATGGCGGATGAGGAGGGGAAGGTGAGGGGTGGAAGAGAGTGAGGGGTTGTGAGGGGTTGAGGTATGACGAGTGTAGTAGCGAGGTGACATGAGGGGTGGGGATGCGGGCGATGGCGGATGAGGTGTAGATGAGGCAGATGAGACAACAGGCATTGCTTTACATTATACATCATCTAGTACACCCTGTGCGCCACCTCTATCCAACCCACATCGTGCCCTCCCCTCCCCCCACCTCAGTTGGAAGATGATGCAAGTATGGACCTCACCCCAGAGGAGCGCGAACTGCACCGATTGCGCGTCACCGCCACCTCCGGGCCTGAGGGGGCGAGGGGGGCGGCGGCGGTGGAGTGGCACGAGCGGTGCGCGGGGGACGTGGGGGCGTGGGTGGCCAAGGTGAGGAGATGTGAAGCGGGGTGGAGAGGGGAGAGTTGAGATGAGGGGGTTGTTGGTGTGGGTGTTTGGGGTGCGGTTGCTGTTGTCGTTCATCTTTCACAGCGCTACGTCTCTCACCACCCCTCACACCATCCCACCCTTCCCCCCCCGCAGCTGCGCCACGCCCCGCACCGCCGCCCTCCCCCCGCCCGCCTCTCCACCCGCCGCCTCGAGTTCTACTCCCTTTCCCCCCTGGTCAAGGCATCGATTCTCGCCACCCTCTGCGACGACCTTTTGGACACCGGCACGATTCGCAACGAGGTGGCCAGGCGCGAGGGCGAGGGGGAGTGGCACACGGGGCGGGGGGGCGAGGGTGGGGCGTATGCGATGTTTCTGGCGGAGGAAAAGGCGGTGCGGAGGGCGGCGATCGACCGGGCGGACGAAGCGGAGGGGGCGGTCCCGGAGGACGGGAACGTGGAGGCGTGCGTGTTGTGCGGGCTGGGGGGGAGCCTGCTGGTGAGTGGGGGATGAATGGGGCAGGGCTCATGCATGTAAGCAAACACCCCGCTCGTCTCGCCACCACCCCCACTCCCACCGCTACCCCCCCCCCCCCCCTCACCCTCACCCCCACCCTCACTGCTACCCTCACCCCACCCATCCCTTCCCCCACCCCAGTGCTGCGACGGCTGCCCGGCTTCCTATCACATGCGATGCCTGGGAGAGACCCAACGCACAGTGGTTGTTGATGACGAGTGGCTGTGCCCCGAATGCACGGCGGGCGGGAGGGGGCAGAGCGCGGGGCTGCGTGTGCCATTCGCGGCTCGCAATGCAATGGGGGAGACGGCCACGATTGCGCACGGGGCGGCGTTTGTGGCGGGGGTGGCGAGGGGGCGGGGGTATGAGGAGGAGGCGGGGATGCGGTGCCTGGTGGGCAAAGAGGCTCTGGGATGGATGGGGCAGGCGGGTGAGTGGGGATGGGTGGGGTAGGGGTGGTGAGGGTGTGATGGCGATAGTCTGTGCCACTGCTACCTCCACACCCATCTCAGCCTCACCACCCCATGCAAACCACCCATTCCCTTCACACCACCACTCCCCCCCCCCCCCCCCCTCTCTCCCCCCCCCAAGCCACCCTCCCCGTCGACAGCACCCACCCTCACCCCATCACTCACCCACGCCCCCCACCCCCTCTCCCCCCCAGCCACCCTCCCCATCGACAGCGGCCGCCGCCTGCAGCGCCTCTCCCTCCTGGACCTCCCCCATCCACGCAAGGGCGACGGACCCGCCTGCTACCTCAACCGCTACCGCATGGGGTGGCTGGGGTACGCTCTCTTTGTCAAACAGAGCATCGACACGCTGGAGAGAATATTCAAGCGGGGCAGGAATAATCTGGGGGACATCAAGTTCGTGCCGCTGGCCGACCGGCAGGCGCCGCTGCCAGTCCTGCGGTTTCAGGTTAGTGATGATGGGGTGTGGGGGATGTGGGAAGTGTGATGTGGGGGATGTTCTCAGGATAGTATAGTAGGGACGAGCTGCCCTTGATTATGCAAAGTGGGGTGATTGTGTTTATCGACTGTGCGTGAGGCAAAGCACGATGCAACGCAAACGTGATGTCTTTGTTTGTGTGCGAGTCTCCGTCCTCCCCCCCCCCAGTGGCCCCTCACCTCGCCCGTCTCCGGCACGCACCGCCCCACCGTCAACACCCGGTGCGGCCACTGCGAGGCATGCGAGGCGAACGACGGGCTGCCGTGCATGCGACCGGACGCGCCTTATCATTTACTATCATCAAATGCGACTGCGGGGGAGGAGGCGGGGGTGGTGGCGGCCGGGGCGATGTCGCGTTTGGGGGCGGTGGTGGCGGTGCTGATGAGGATCGAACGGGAGACCTGGGCGCTTTTGGGGGGGTTGTGGAGTGGGGACGTGGGGACGAGGGGTGAGGGGGGGGAATGGGTGATGGGGGGTGATATGGGGGGGTAGGAGTGTACATGGGTGTGGGGTGATGGTGGTGGGTATGGTTGGTGTATGCAGCAGTGGCGACTAGCTCTCTCACAACCCTCACTGCCACCCTCAACACCACCCCCACTGCCACCCCCACTGCCACCCCCACTGCCACCCCCACTGCAACCCCCCACCCTTACCCTTACCACCACCCCCTGCCACCCTCATCACCACCCCCCCCACCCGCCATAATCCGCAGCCCTGCTGGCATCTGAGGGCGTGGACGGTCTCTTCGACGATTCCTCAATTGAGGCTCGATCCCTGGCAGCAGCCATCTACCACAGACAGTGGCAGGGGATGGCAAAGGCGGTGGCGACGGTGGGGGGGGGCGGCGGCGGTGCTGCGGCAGCTGGAGGCGGCCATGCCGCGGGCGGTGATGCCGCCGGACTGGGAGATGGGTGAGTGGTCAGTGTATAGCAATTGATGATAACATTGATGATAATCGATGGGCAGTTGGTGATCGCATTGGTGCACTTCCATCAGCGTGCACTTCCATCAGCCACTTCCCCACCGTCGCCCACACCCCCTCCACTCAACATTGTTACAATCAATTGTAATATTGATAATATTATAATATTATATTAAACCCATATCACCTTTTCCCCCAGGCAACGCGGCCCCCCACGGCGTCCTGGAGCACCACCGGGCTTCCCCCCTCCGCGCCACCCCGGGCGCCCGCCTCAACCACGCCCCCGGTCCATTCAAATCCGCACTGGCGAAGGAAGGACTTTCAGTCATTCGATCCGAACGAGGGCGCTCCGAGGCTCGGCAAGCGCCACACGGGCAGCGGGGAGCGCAAGCGGCAGCAGGCCCGCGCTCCCCCCGGCTTTGTGGTGGTGCACGGGTATCGGTGCGGCAAGTGCGGCCCTTGTCTCAACCCGCACTGGAAGCAGGGGTGCAAGCAGCGGTTCGTGCCGGAGGGACAGGGCGGACGAGGTCAAGGCGCAGGTGAGGGGGGTGTGGGCGGGGTGGGGTGGGGGTTTGTGGTTGGTGGGGTGGGGGGTGTTGTTTTGTACTGATGGGGGTGGGCAGTGGGGGTGGCAGTGAGGGCGGCAGTGGGGGTGGCAGTGGGGGTGGTTGAAGGGTGGCAGTGGGGGTGGCAATGAGCGTGCGAGTGACTGTCAATCATATATCATAATATAACATCTACACTGATACACCATTATCAACCAATGTCTATTATTTAAATCTAATATTCCAACTCCCACACATCCCAAGTCCCCCATCGATTCCCCCCAGGTGGCGGCAGAGAAGGCGGCCGAAAAGGGACTCCCCCCCGCGCCCCCGCCCCTCACCACGCGCCGGTCTGCCCGCGCGCCCACCACCCCGCGGCGCCGGATATTCCAACGACGGATCCTATTCCGGGGATGAGGGGGGTGGGGGTGGCATGGGGGGTGGTCACGGTACCCGGTCATCAAGAGCGGCGGCGGCGGCCGCAGCTGCTGCCTTCCGGCTCACTCCCGGCCCGGTCGTGCCTGTCGCGAATGGGCTGATCGCCGCGGTGTTGCGGGTGCAGGGGAGGGATGAGGGGGAGGGGGAGGCGGGGGTGCGGAGGGGTGGCGGGGGCGGGCGGCAGTGGGGTGACGCTGCCAATGCGGGTGTTGGTGATAACAACAACAACAACGCCGGTGATAACGCGGGTGTCGTCGCGACGGTGGCAGCGGGGGCGTGCGTAGCGCGTGGCCGCCGCACTCCCCGCCTGCGTGCCACCGGCAGCGCCCGCCGCAAGCCCATCGCCCCGTTCCGCTTTCACCCCTCTCGCTATCTCCCCACGCGCCCCGCTTTCGTGGATTACGGCGAAGTGGCGGCGGCGGCGGAGGCGGCCAAAGCGGAGGCGGCAAAGGCGGCGGCGGCACGTGCGGGGCCGCCCCCCCGCACTGGCCCAGTCAAGAAATCCAAAGATGGATTGGAGCTGGTGGACGATCTGGGAGCAGAAGCACTCGTGCCGCTGGTAAGTTTGAATATGGGTGTATGGTATATAAGTGGAGGGTATATGGGTGGGATGTGTGAGGGGGGGCTATATCTCACTCCCCCTTCCAAGCCAATCTAATGTACCAACTCTTTGACTCACTCCCCCCCATCCTTCCCAGGCCATGCGCCGCGGCAAGCGCGCTCGCAAGGAGGTGCGGCGGCGCGAGGCTCCCGGCTACGAGGACGAGCGCAAGGAGGGGGGGGTGGCGGTGATGCCCATGGCCAGCGCGGCGGAGGTGGAGGCGGCGCAGCGGTGAGGATGAGTGGGAG